>JBBIGA010000001.1:37090229-37111138 GCA_037576975.1 Alestes dentex | reverse complement strand
CATTGACGTCATCAATTGTGATCGGTTCCTAAGATCGGCCAAGTTTAACGAGTACCAATCGAGTCATAAAATGTGATAATCGGCCGATACCGATCTTCGGCCGATCCATCGGAGCATCCCTATTAAGCACACATTACTTTTAGGTCCTGGGTACCATGAGTGCATTAGATGGGAAAAAAACAAAACAAAAAAAATATAAACAAACAGCCTGGTAACAGTGACACCACATATTTTGGGGCACTATATAGGCAATGCTTATTATTACCATATTTCTAAAACTGAACTGCAATCTGACTGGCTACTGGTTTTAGAGATTAAAGATCACTGATTTGGGGACAGGTATCGGGTTGATATCAGCAGAAAATGCTGGAATGTGAAATTTGAAAGAATAAAGAATTACATTAAATTTTATACTGAATCTAGCTGGACATACCACACATTCATTTTGTGTTTCTTTCAGTGGGTAAGTAAAGTGTTAAAAACAGCTTGTTTTAAAACATAGTAATATTTTCTAGGAAGAAATAACGGATTGCTGCTGTTTTTGGCTGATATTCAAGGTTTATTATCAGTATCATAAAAATTATGAAAGATAAAAATGCCTTTGTGTCATCTGTAATCAGCGGAGAAGACTCTTTCACTCACTGAATTTATTACTGAACACTGAGGGTCAAAGAATCACAGCAGTGAAAAAAGTCAATTTGTTTATCTGGCCACTTTACGTCACACATTTTTGATTAGATACACATCTGACCTTGAAGTCAGATTAGTCACATCTTAGCAACACTTAATAGAGAGATATAAATAAAAAGAATGAAAGACTACACAGTTTGCACAATTTAAGCAATTATAAAAAAGTTTTAAATAACTCTAAAAAGTTCAAATGCTTAAAAATCAAAATGCTAGCATTTCACAAATAATGCATTTTAAGGTATAGTCCATGTGTAACTTAAAGTGATTGTTCCAACTGCAGAGTTTCTCTTTACAGTTTAGGTAATTTATATATTAGGTGTTTGACTGGGTTTGAGCACTGCAGCACACACTGGCTTTTTCTAGGCTGATGATAAGGCTGCACAATATGGACAAAATATTAGTACTGCAATTATAAAGCTTGGATAAAAGTACATAAACAACATATTTAATCTCAACACTGAACCTAATCACAACTCAAGTGCAATTTTGACTGCTCACCCTAAGTGAGGCCACAGTGTAAAATCTGCATTTGACTTTATAAAGTAGGACAATCCTCAAGCTCACTGACCGAATGGATCTCTAGCACCTTCTGCAGGACTGGGAGGGAGTTACAAGAGGCCTTCATATGATACTGTCACAATATTAAGGCCCAAATACAATATAATTTCAATTCTGTACATTATGCGATTCAGTTATATGATACATTATAATTTTCTCCCATATGTTATTAAAATGCATTATAATGAAAATAACACAACTCAGTTCATTTCACTTGAATCTTCCCATTTAATTCCTTTCCAATTTTTACACTGTGATGCAAGAGATGAACTAGGTCTTTGCATTACATTGTGGACTAACAGTGCTTTTATGAGAAAATGGTCCAGTGAAATGATTTCGAAGATTTCTAAAATAATACACAGAATAATCAAAGTAGATGTGTGAGGACTCCAGCGCTACTATCTGGCGAAAGTGAAGGTCAAGAGCTCAGATCATGGCTGTAAAGAAAATACAGTGATGATTTTATGAGTTATTTATGTAATCCAGATTAGATTAATACATTTGAACCTGAAGACAGAGTTGATACGCATTATCAGACACTTAATAAAGATATGCAGCGTGGAACAGATCACCTGGAAGATGGAAAACCTCAATGGATATATTACTGAAATAAATGAACTGAAATATTATTAATGCTCTCATCTGACTCTGAAATATTATTAACGCAACGAAACCTGACTGTGTATTAAACTCCGTGGTGCAGAAGGGTGCAAGATGCAAAGTAGCCTCAAACCAGCCAGTGTTCCTGACCAATCACAGCTCCAGGTGAGGATGTTCTTATGAATCAAGTAAAGTGTAAAAATTATTATAATTGTTAACACTTAAGGCCCATACATTTTCCTTCAATTCAATTTTTTCTATCACGTTCGTGGGGGTTTGTGTCCCAAAAATATAATTCATATTTCATCATAATTCATTCTTATCCGACTATTTTCCAACTTCTGTTTATCCCTTAGAATTAGGCTGTATTTGTTACTGTGACCCTAAGACTAACATACAGTATGGTGCTAAAGTCTAGGCACTTGCAAAAATAATTTTAAAAACTGTTTAAATAAGCACTGATGTTTTTTTCACATTAATATTACTAAGTAAAACAAAAAGAGTAAATACAAACAACATTATTCAGTACATAGTGATTTAATGTTCAGTATATCAGTGTATTGCTTGTGGAAGTCCAGTATTACTTTCCATCAGAAACCTGGTTTGACTCAATCAGTCCTCCATTAAATTAAATCAGGAGCTGCTGATGGAATTTCACAAATCCAAACGGCTGGAGGAACCGAGGAGGAATCTGCTCTCCTCACCAGCTCACACAATATCAACTTTTTACAAACAAAACAAATTCTGATACTTTCTTGTTTGTTTGTGTTTATTCTAATGTTAACTTTGCTAGCGGAAAGACTTATTCACACACTGAGTTTTAAACAATTTGCATACGTTTCTGCACAACACTGTCCATAATTTAGCTCTTTTCTTACTGCAGCACATTGAAAAAGCAGCACAGGGCAAAGCACTCCTCGAGGCATGACTAAACTGCTGAAAGTCAAGTAGGGAGATACACGGTTTTGTGACATCACAAAAACAATAATTTGAAAACAGATTGTTGTTTCAGCTTAGATGCCATATATGGACTGTGTGGATGGGGAAGTGAATGTACAAATGTAAACATTAAAAATACATACTAAACGTACATACTTTAAGCATTTTAAGTTCCAGAAAATTGAAGGTATGACCCCTTTAATAAATAGAAAGCCCCGTAATATGCAATCGCAATATGTAGCAGTGTAATTGCAAAGCTAATCATTTGTTCTTATTGTGCAGCCCTATTGGTTAAACCCTAATTCTGTTCAACGCCATCTAGTGGACCATTCAAAAGTATGCAATACTGCATTTCTCTGGCCACCTCAAGCACTGACTAAAAGGTAATGCAAGTTAACGTTTGACAAAATATTTTTGTATCTCCAGTGCAGAACTAACGAAGACATGAACAACAAATCTACAGAGACAGTCCTTCGTTGCTGATGTTAGATAAGATGAGATAAGATAGAGCTTTATTGTATACAAACTAAATGTATGTAAATTTCTGATATTTCTTATGTTTTACCGAACAGCTGAAACTGCCTGTGGTCAAACTGACCCCAAAGAACACTGATGCGCACAAAATGTAGGGGACACAAAAACATAGCATGTTAATTTTGTGTGCACCCAGTTTGTCTCCCATTAAATAAAAAATCATTTAAAATGAAGCAATACATGACATTTATTTAGAGACATTACGTGTTGGAAGCGGTCAGGCCGACACCAAACATAATAAGAGGATTAATTATAGCCAGAATAATAAAAAAAAAAAACAATTAACAGTGTGGTCAGAGATGGGACTCAGCTATTGAGGTTTTGTCTTTTTGTTTTAACCCATTTGTAAGTACAATGTGTTAGTTAAGTTGTTTGACTAAAAAAAGAAACGGGACTCATTGGACTATGGGAGGCGTACTAAACTGGTACTAGACGATAACATATTTAATATTATTTTGTTGTATATTTGTCATATTAAATGTCATATGTCGCACCTTAGTTGTTTTTCAGGAATAAAAGACGTTATTTTAACAAAAAGTATTGGGACGCCTGACCATTACACCAACAGTCCCTTTAATGACACGGGATTTAAATACATAAACTTTAAAATGGAGTTGGTCTCCCCATTGCAGCTATAACAGCTTCCACTCTTCTTGGAGATTTTTCAATTAGATTTTGGAGTGTTTTTTGTGAATTTGTGCCCATCTATTCCGTAGAGCATTTATGAGGTCAGGCACTGATGTTGGACGAGAAGGCCTGGCTTACAACCTCCGTTCCAGTTCATCCCAAAGGTGTTGGATGGGGTTGAGGTCGTGCTGGAATAGAAAAGGTTCCGGAATAGAAAAGGGGCCACCTGAATTCAGTAATTCAGAGGTGTGTCCCAATACTTTTGTCCATATAGTGTATTTGACCTAGCGTTAGAAGCTAATGCTAACTTACCTGACTATCGGGGGCTATAGTTAGGTAAACTGCAGAGGTGTGTTACAAATGTTAAACAACGAATAGCAGTCAAAGCTGGTTATAAGAATAACTTCTCTTTTAAACACAGAAATCTGTGAAGAAAAAGAAGTGAAGGAGAATACAAAAAGAGAATAAAGACTTTTCCTCCCTTGTAGCTCTTAGTCCTTCACAAGTCTCGCACTCGTCCGTTAAATTTTGAATTTGCCACGAGCTTTAATTTCCCGGGAAATAAGATTTGTGTCACAGGCCTCTCTGAACACATGGGGGGTTCTACTGACTTCTGTTCTATTCATTTCACTCACAACTTATTTTTATAAATAATTATTGTTAATTGTATGTATTTTTCTATAACATTGTATTTTTAAATTATATAATACATACCGTGTAAATGTATATAATTGTTCTCCATAACACATTCTACAGAAATGGTAATACTTTTTTTTTCATTTTACAGGAAAGCAACAGTTAAATAAAATAGTTAAATAAAACAGTTATATACATACATTTAAAATGGCATCTATTATGGGCTGGTGGTTTTAATGTTACGGTTATTATATGTGTGTATGTGTGTGCATGTACGTACGTAATACAGAGAAAGAATTTCATACTGTTCACACTGTGTGCTGTGGTGTGTTCACATATGACAAATGGACACTTTACACACACACACACACACATACACACACACACACACACACACATAATAATAATCGTAACTTTAAAACCATTTGCCTGTTACTGTAAATGACTCCTGTCAAAACAACTCCCCCACCCCCGACGACCTGCTTTCGTAGGTGCTCTGAACCAGTTGTTAGTTTCTAATAAGTGCAGAGTAGTAAAGTAGTCCTAGGCCAGTTACAAAATTACATGTTCTGGTTTTATTAGGCCTTACTATGTTGAAAACCAAGGCACAGCTACCGGCAGGTATTTAATCACTGCAGTCGTTTCTAAGCGCCTCATTCTGGTAGCTTATAGGAGTAAATTTTGCAGCTGTATCTTACTTCACTAGTCTGTGGTTCACATAAAACATTTCTTTAAAGAGTGATGTTTGGTTCTGCATATTTGCAGTTACATCATAGCTAATAAATAATAAAAGAGAGAGACATGTTGCGGGTGTAACCGGCCCTAAGGCTGAGCGCTCACACAGGAGGACTGTGATAAATATTTAAAACTGGTAAACTACAAAAGCAAAAGCAGAGATATTATTTTGGTATTATAGGATATTCCAGCTTCTAGTTTATTCCCTTAAACACCTGCCATTCTCATGAATCTGCGTGTTAAAGCACTGTAAACAGGTTTATGGAGTCGGAGGAGAGCTCAATCAGTCGCTATTCACTGGGCTGTGGTTTGCAGTAACTGCCACCAGACGGCCCCAGATAGCAGTTAGTATTTTACAATAATTTCTACTGTATTTAGACAGCTCTGGAAAAAAGGAAGACATCGCTGTAAAATGATCAATTTCTCTGATTGTGTGTGTGTGTGTGTGTGTGTGTGTGTGTGTGTGTGTGTGTGTGTGCATGTAATTACATATGAATGAATTATTTATTAAATTATTTATTTAATTTACTTCTTGTTTTACTGCCTTTGCTCCTTATCAGACTTTCCTTAACAAAACCACCGAAGAAATACTGCTTTTCATACTTTCCACACTAAAGTTTTGACTGATGTGGTTCAGGGGCTCCCAATCAGGAAATTACTTGGGGCCAAGAACCAAGCAATGTCTTGGGACCTGTGGCTTTATTAATGGACGGACTGTTTTCTGTTTTCTAATGAGGCCTGTTGTTTTTAGTCTCATCTGAAAAGCATCTAAAGGATGGGCCTTTTTTAGAACGAATATTAGTAGGAGTTAATTGTAGCTTATGATAAGTCTACCTCACAGCTAATAAATAACAAGTGTGGGATATTTTTTTGAAAGAAACGCAGAAAAAGCATGAGCAGGCATCACCAGAGACGTTCAGAGTCTCTCTTTCTCTCTCTCTCTCTCTCTCTCTCTCTCTCTCTCTCTCTCTCTATGTATATATTTATACGTATATGTATGTACACCTATGTATCAATATGCATCACTATTGCATACTGGGCAGCTTTGGGGCAGATGGTGGTCTGGTGGTTAGGGTGTTGCCCCTGCAATCAGAAGGTTGTGGGTTTGCATCCCAACTGTTAGTGTCATAACCGAGGTTCCCTTGAACAAGGTACCATCTCCATACACTGCTCCCCAGGTGCCCCTCGTTGGTGGCAGCCCTCTGCTTCACTTGAATTTCACACTGTTCACACTGTGCTGTGGTGACTATAAGGGGCCACTTTACCTTAATGAATGCAATAGTGAGTACCAGGATACCAGGAGCCTATCCCGGGGTCTATGTGGGCGAGGCAGGGACTCATCCCAGGGCACACACACACACACACACACACACACACGCTCACAATTACGGTCAGTGTAGAATTCCCAATTGACCTGACGCTCATGTCTTTGGACTGTGGGAGAAACTGGAGACCCCGGAGGAAACCCACGCTACCACGAGAACATGCAAACTCCACACACACAAGACTAGGAACCGGATTCAACCCCCCAACCCTGGAGGTGTGAGGCAACTGTGCCACCGTGGGACAGAAAATTCTTTGATTTTATGTACTGAGAGGTCTCACGGCGGTTTACAGGTATTAGATTTTATCTCCCTGTTTTTAGAAGATACTTTTCCCCCACTTAAATAATAGTGAAGGCTACACTGCCCGGATGCTGCCAGCAGGTGGCGCAGTGTAATCATCTGCCGCTGGAGCTAAACGGGGAGGTATGTGTGTGTGTGTGTGTGTGTGTGTGTGTGTGTGTGTGTGTGTGTGTGTGTGTGAGTGCGTGTGTGTGTGGATGGTGTCTCCTCTGCTGCTGGAGGAGAGTGGAGGCTGGAGCCCGGTTCTGGACCTGCGCTGGAGAGGCTGAGCGCTGCCGGACCGAGGAGGCATGGCAGGCGGCCGCCGGGGGCTGGTGGCCCCGCAGAACACCTTCCTGGAGAACATCGTGCGGAGGTCCAACGGTAAGGAACCCTCCACCGGTCGGGGGGCTGCAGAACTTTTTTAGGGGGGTGGAGGAGATAGATAACGGGGGTGACACAGAGTAGCCAACATCTGTATCATCTGGACCATCTCTGAACCTGCGCTGCTGATTTCCCGCGAAGTTACAGTAGAAAAAAAAACGACCAGGCATAAAACTGTGCGGCAGATCCGCTCTCAACATAAAATAAAATAACAACTCATCTCCTACTGCACTGAGGATTATTCTAGAAACTGGCAAAAATAAGGAACAAAAAGAAGAACTAAAAACGACACAAAAATGATAGAAATGTTTTTTTTTATAATAACACTTCTAGAGGTAGCATCTTATTATAATATTACGTAAGAATGGAGCTTCATTTCGCAGTTGCAGGTGATTAAAAAAGTTACACTCATAATCTGCATAAAATTAGCTTAAATTAGACATTTCAGTTAGAATTTTGATGGTAAACGTCTCGTGGTACTTTGAAGTGAAAAAAAAATGTATCCAAAAATATCGCATTATTTTCTTCTTGTGCGTTTATAATGAATTATTTACACAGTTTAAAGTTTAGCTGGCATATGTCTTGTGATGTTTGTACAATGCGAGGTAACTATCTTTTGAAGGAATATACAGTGTGAGGTAGTTACATGTTATGGCATGTGTACAGTGTGAAGGAACAGCTTTGTTTAGAGGCACTATACAGTTTGAGGTAGCTATGTCTTGAGGAGTCAGGTAATGTTTGCTATGTAGGCAGTATTCAGTACGAGGAAGGAACATTTTGTGGCGTTTGTACAGTGTGAGGTAATGTTAGTTATGTTCTAAGGCAATAGACTGTGTGAGGTAGATAAGTCTAGAGACAATTGTACCTCACATTGTTAGTGATGTTTGAGGCAATATACAGTGTGGTAGCTACATCTTAAGGCGTTTGTACAGTGTGATGGTAACATTAGCTATGTTTTGAGGCAGTATACAGTGTGAGGTAGATATGACTTGTGATGTTTGTATATAATTTGACGTAACGTTAGCTATGTTTGAGGCAGTATCCAGTGTGAGGTAGCTATATTTTGAGGTGTTTGTACTGTGTGAAGTAACATTAGCTATGTTTGAGGCAGCGAAGAGTGTGAGGTAGCCACACAGTGTAAGGTACCTCACTGTTAAGTTAGCTGAAAGATGAAAGATACACGTCAATTGAAATTTGCTGAAATATGTTTTACTCAGGTAGATATTTAAATTACTACATGATCCATCTCATCGTATGGTGTAAACCTGGTATTAACTTCTTTAATTTGAAACAGTTATAAGAACTGCGAGCTTACAGTTATATGTAGTGATGAATGGGATCAGTTGGCGCAGTGCTACCTTCTGGTTATTGTCACAAAAATGATTGCCCCTTGACAATCATGCATTTTAAACTTTATGTTCTGTTAAGGTAGGGAAAAGCTTTTGATTTCTGCGTCAAAAAATACATTGAAATGTTATAAATGTATTAAAATACGTTAACTGTAATTATTAAACATGGAAATTAGTTATAGTTTATTTTAAAGGCCAATGACAAGTCATGTTTGTTAGCTGACACGAAGGAACTCTGAGAACTGTGTCCTGATGTTGGTTGGCAGGTGTAGGCCTATTAGCGCTGGACAATATGACAATATTTATCGTGAATAAGGCTGCATGATTTGGACAGAATATCAGTATTGCAATTTTACTGCTCCATATTGAAGCCTGTATCGCCACTTCTGGAATTGAAAGGTCTTAAGGTGTGTAAATAATCGTACATATATGGAAACTAAGCTGCAATTATATCTCAGTTTCAAATGAGATCGTATGATGTCACAAAGCCCGTATGTTTCCATTTATCTCCTAATTCAGCCCACTGCAGTCTAGCCTCACCAACTGATACTGAAGTTTTAAGGACTGTTTCAGTCCCCTGCTACAGAGCAGCCAATCAGAAAAGAGCCCATTTATATGTATCAGTCCTAAAGGCATGGTAACAAAAACAGCCGGTTTAATTCTATGGTAGGGAAATGGTCATGTAAGAATGAATTATGCTGAATTCTGAAATCTTTTTGGTACATAAACCCATCATACATCAGGGACCTAATGAAATATAAGGAAAGTGTGAAAAATAGACCCTTTAAAATCACCTCGTCCAGTCGTTGTTTTTAATGGTTAAAGATCAGCCAAAATAATTGGATTGTGTCAGATTAAATGAACGCTCAGTGACTCACCAGGAGCTGTGATTGGCCACTCTGCCAGGAACACTGTGATTGGTTAGAGGCAGATTTGCATATACTGCAACCTTCTGCAATATCAGTACTGCAGTGTCATAATGATGACTTACAGACAATATATTGTGCAGCTGTAATTGTGATACTGTCACTACTTAAGTAACACTGGTTGTTTACATGGTCCATTATAAACACAATTTGTCCTGTTTAACTGTATTTAGTGCAGCATGTGACACATTAAATTGAAATTGTTTCTAGCATTGCTCTCCGGAAACAGAACTGGCATCGTTGGTGGGATTGTGCGATCGGAAAGGTTCTTGTTAGTGGGTGCAACTTCACATTTTTCTCTCCACAGGGGAAAAAATTGGGAAAAATCCAAAAAATAATTGATGGTCTTAAGATGAAAACGAGAGTTTAAGCAACTTTAAACTGGAACTATGTGTAATATTATTTTTATTCGTATTTTATTTCAAGAATCTTTATTTGTCACATACATCGTTATACAAGTCTAACGTAGTAAAATGATTTAAATTGAGGAGAATTTTGGAAAGGCTAAACTAAGATAAAAGAATATTCCAACTAAAGATAAAAGAATATTCCAACTAAAACAAACGTTATAAACAGAAGCAAGATCTGTACAGTGTGCAAAATGTATATGTTAAATGCACTAAAAAGAAAAAAAGTGTTAGAAAATGTTTAAAATGAAAAGATAAAATAGGAATAAATTATGAAAGCTGCCCAGTTTGATGTTTCTTCCTATTTCCTCTTATCAAATAAGTGAAACATTCTTAATTGATTAGAAAACATTGTTTGGCTGGCACCGCATATTTATATCTATGGTTTGGTTTGAATTAAAATCTCTGATTATTTCTGTTTCTTTTGTAGCCTTTTAATGTTGTGCCAGCCATCCCAGTCACATATGCCAACCAACCCCATGTCGGGGGCTCGCTGGCATACGTGCCCAACATGAAATTAGTCATGAATGTTCTTCCAGGATTTTCTTCTTTTCTACTGAAATTGAAAGACGGAAATCTGTGCCAACCAACCCTGCTCTCTCCTGCTCCCTAAAAAAGTTTTCTTTAATGTAACTGTTGTATCGTTTGTATAAATGGCTTTGTAATTTGCATTTTCTAAGGAAAAAAACACAACAAATTCAGCTTATTGATGACACGGACCACTTTAAGAGGTAGAAATGTCCAAAAAGGGTCTTAAAAATCTGAAATTATGAAGTTAAATTAATGTCAACCTTCTGGGAAGAGTAATTCAGCTTATTGATGAAAAGGACCACCTGGAGATGGAGAAAGTTCCAGAAAGGGCCTTCTGAAATCTGAAATGATGATGTTAAATTAATATGTCATCCCACAGAGGTAGCCTATGATGGGAAGAGTGTTTTCAACAGAAAAGTTTGATGCTGTAACCTTTTTTTCTGTTTTTCAGTTTGGACATTATCACATAGACAGACAGGTACAGCCCACATGGAGAATACTCTCTCTCTCATTTTCCCTCATTCTTTCTCTCTCTCTCTCTCTCTCTCTCTCTCTCTCTCTCTCTCTCTCTCTCTCTCTCTGTCGCTCTCTCTTTCTCTATCTCTCTTTCTTGCTCTCCCACTATTTGCTTCTCCCACTCTTCCCCACCTGTACATTAACTAACCAGATGTTCTATACCAATTGCTGTTAATTTACAAACGGATGGACTGGACTGTCCTGCATGTTAGTTCTGCCCTCTACTGCTTCTAGATCATTAACAATTCACCAATATAGATGTAACAGTAACAACAACTTTCCAAAAGTTGTTAGTGAAGGTCACATTGGATCAGTTCCACACTAGTCTTTGTAAGAGGGATGGCTAAGGCTTGGAAGCATTGTAAAATAACAAATGTTGGCATGGAACGTTTTCTTTTCTTTATTTTTTCTCCATAGTGGTGGTGGTGGTGGTGGTGGTAGTGGTGTGTGTGGTGGGGTAGTTCTAGTTTAGCCGAGGCATGTAGTGTGTGTTTGAGAACCATCAACATCACAAAAACCCTCTTTTCCACTTTCACCATTTGTTACACATTTAATGTGTATTTAAATCTGTCAGAATTGTTTGGAAATGATCCTTCAGGGTTCCATGATTTTGTGGGAGATTCAATTTAGCCATCGGTAGTAACACTGTTTTCTACAGGTTATGTAGGTTTTCAGGCAATCAAAGCTTCAAACAGTCCGTTTTAGAGCCAACTTGTGTGTGAACACATCAGTCAAGGTAAAATCAAGGTTTTGTAGAGAGAGAAAGATAAAGCAGTTGTTTAAAAATGTATTCTTGAATGTATTTTGGATAAATTATCTTTTGAGAGTAGAGCAAGAGAAAACTATTTTGTAATGAATACACTGTAAAACGTAATTACCACATTTTAAGTCACTTTGTGTAGGTCCAAGGGACAACTCTGTCCCATGCAGCCTTGCTTTTCTTTAGGCAGGACTTCTGGGTGACCTTGGAATTATGTTTTATATTGTTACCCCATATTTGTTACTAGAGAACCCAAATTCCCGAAGGTTTGTAGGCATCTACACATCCAAGGTTTTTTCTGCAATTAAGGATATTAACAATGGCACTTTCCAGCAGGACCTTCCTCTATTTTTCTGGGAAGGCTATACACTAATTGTGACTACTGAATTGTCCTTAGCAATGATTTTAAATTGAAAAATTCTAATAAAACCACAGTTTTCTGTCAGTGTTTGGAACACAAATGGTTAAAAGTTCAGTTTCTCTGCTACGAGTCCCGCCTTCCTAACCCAGTATCGTTTTAGGACTGGTTTTTCTGTTTCTTGCTGTGTGATTGACTGAAGCTTAATTTGCGTTAGGACGTGCTGAAGCTTGGTTCAGTAGTTTGTGTGGAAGTAGGTGAGAGAGGACGTCTTTATACCAACAATTCTGTGCTCAAAAATGCAGAACACATCACGTTTGGTGTTGAGTCAGTAAGAGACTAGTGTTGCATGGCAAACCGATACAGTTTATAATATTTTTTATGTTTAGATGGAAATACAAAATTCTAGACTTCAAGGTTCCAGTCAGGTGACAAATTATGATGATTACAGTACTTTGTTATTGGTTACATGGATGACAGTACCCATTTGTAGGTTTCCCCCATATGTACATGTACTTTGGTGTTAATGTATGAAAGATGTTAGCGATGGCTGGAGTAAAGTTACCACTTTTGTTTCCCTGTCAATGTCAAAATCAAATCTATGCCCTTGCTAAATGCTGGAATATTGCTAGAAGATTTGATAGCACTCAGCCATAAGAGCATTAGTGAGGTCAGGCAACAATGTTTAGTGATTAGTTCTGGATCACAAACACATTCCAACTCATCCCTAATGTACTGGATGGAGCTCAAACACAGTTCCACTGCTCCACAGCTCATTCTACATGGCGGTGTATCTCTTTAGATTGTTCTGCATCAGATACACCTTACAGTTTAATTAGAAGACAGGTCTAGATATTTCAAGACAGAGAATGTACATAAATGTTTCATTCACTTGTGTTGATGCTACTAAGTATTTTGGTGAATTCTCGTCCAGCTGGTTGGCAGTGCTCAAATTAGCACATTTTTGTCAAAAAAACAAATTAGCAATGTTTGTTCATCAGTTTGGTTAGTAGGCCTCTTTCTTGACTGGATGAAAACTAGGACTTGACTAGATGTTTTTCATCCTGGATTAGATTGGATCCAAAGAACTGCTTGCCAAAACAACAGCCCCAAATAACACTGTTTTCAGCTAAGTCTGTATACATGGCTGTCATGATGTTAGCATGATGCTAGGCACATGCGATTGAAAAGGAGTATTGCTGTGGAGGACTGTCTTTCTCACTAAAGCTAAGGACCAGCCCCTGTGAAAGTGCAGTCTGTTTTATGCCAAATCATTTATTTATGTTGACAATTTCCTCTCATAATGGCCATAAAGTACATTTCAGTGTCAGGAAACATATATTTAACAGAAAATCAGATACCTCTTAAAACTAAATATAATATAAAATTGATCAGAGTGAATTAACAACACATCTCCCAACCAAGTCCGTTCCCAACACTTCCACTGACATTACTTTAAAGAGACACACATTCATACAAGCTGCTACCCACACACACCTCAGCTGCCTTTTTACTCATGTACATGTGAAGTGTTTAAAGGAGAGATTTTTGAGAAGACAGAGGGTAATCCCCCTGCAAACCTCCGAAAATGGAGTAAATTATTAAAAGATTGCCATCAGATAAACAGCACTTCAGACTTTCATCTTGAAAATCAAGCTCCACTTAACTATCTTTATAAATGAAAAATCAGACTGATTCAGTCAGTCTTTCCACCTTGGAATAAGACCTCAATGTAGTGGGTTTGAAAGGATGTGCGCCGGTTCAAGAAGCCATTACTGAAGAAACTAAATAGACAGGAAAAGAAAAAAAAAGTTGTACTAGAAACTTGTCATCTGAGATGTGCTTTTATGGACTTATGTATGTAAATCTATAAAAGGGATTATAATTTGGATGGACAGGAAATACAATTGACTAAAACTGGAGGATTTTACAGGAAATATGGAGAGATCTCTCTGTACTGAAAAGAACTAAAGCAAGTCTGTTGAAAAAGAATGGAAGCTATAATGAAGGCAAAGGGAAGTCCCACTTAATACTGAAACATTTTATATCATAGTTTGATGCTAAGGCGTCCTTTCCAGTTTCTTTCATTGTATGATTCTTGCTTCTTTTTCTGAAAAATGAATATCTCTTATTTGTCAGCTTTGACTGGGAATTAAGTGAATACATTCAAAATAATTGATGGATGGATGAATATATAGAGGAAAAATATTATAAGATGAAGTACTGGGCAAAAAAAAGAAAATTTTGCTGTGAGTGCTGCCCACCAGCTGGATGAAAGCTGACTGGAATATTTTATCAGTAGCATTAGTAGAAGTGAATGATACTTTTATATACATTATATGTTTCAAAATATCCAGACATGCCTTTTAGATATAGATATGTTGGGTACTGTGTTGCTGACCTCAGGCTCATGTGTGGCCTTGAGCCAGTGTAGTTCTATAGAGTGGTACACTAGATATTTTTAGACATACGACGTAAATTAATGTATCATTCACTTCTATTTAAGCTACTGATTCTGGTCAGCTCTTGTCCAGC
This sequence comes from Alestes dentex, assembly GCA_037576975.1. NCBI lineage: Eukaryota > Metazoa > Chordata > Actinopteri > Characiformes > Alestidae > Alestes > Alestes dentex. Next base: position 37,096,449 of record JBBIGA010000001.1, on the reverse strand, counting down.
TGGCAGGCAGCACAGTTTTGTTTTATCCAGTACTGTAAATTACAATATTTTTGGTCTTCATAGATGGGAAAAAAAATCCAGCTGTTTCAGTCAGTCCTTCCACTGTGGAAGAAGACCTCAGTGCTCAGCATCTGAAAGGATTTCTGGCTGTTCAAGAAGCCATTACTGAGAAAACTAAATAGAAGAAAAAGAAAAAAGTTGTGCTGGGCTTTGTGACATTGAAACTTGTGCCTTCAGTGCGAAATTCAGAATTTTGTCACGTGCGGGCTCTGGGTGTGATAGCGAGGCGCAGACGCAGGGTTCCCTTTGTAGAATTTTATTAACAAAAACACAAACTCAAAATACCTAAGGAACACAAAGAAGGCACGAGGGCCCAAAACACAAGGAAAACATAAAACAGCAGAAACATGAAGAACAAGTAGGGTGAAGGTAAATGTGAGGGTTGTGTGATGGTTGACTGACAACTGGAACACAAGAGTCATTGGAACTTAAATACATAACAGACTAGGACAAAAACCAATCACTAAACACAGTCACTTTCACACAGACATGCGACAGCTGACAGAACACGTGAACTAAGGCAGTCACCAGAACGTTTCAAAACAAGAGTTTCCGGATAAAACTGAAATAATAGCGGCCTCTAGCGGCCGCTGACCCAGAATGTCACAAATGTATTGATCCTGGAGGAGATTGCTCATGCAATAACTGCACAGATACACAGAGACACAAAAACAAGAACAATATTAATAAAAAGTAAAAATAAAACTCCAGAATGTACTCTGAAATGATGCTGTGGTCAGTAAGAGAGGTAGATATAAATACTATAGTTAAATAAAATTAGAGACAGTAGAGACAATTTCAAAAGCCCCTGGCTACATGGCACCATCTTTCTGAAGTTGATACCTTAAATGATGTCCACGGCGGAACTCCCGGAGCAAAAAGTGCGTCTTCTGCACGATCGGTGCGGCGTCTCGGAGTTTGACATTTCTTAAATGTCAGCTCAGCATTGTGACATCTTGATAAATTGCAGTAGAACTTTTCTACCATTTGACTGTCCGGAATGACGGCTCGGGAACAGGCCAAGATTGCCATTACTTAGCCTCCGGCGCTGGGGCCCGGCGGCCGGGACGGCTGAGAGGAGGCGGCGGTGACAGTTCTCTGAGATTTGGCTCAGATGCTTGGATCTCCTGAGCTGCTCTCCAGTGATGCGGTGCTGGATGCTCCCCCCTCAGAGACCCCCACACACTTTTTCTCTCCAGCTGTCAGCCGAATCTGAGAGCTCGGCTTCCCTGGTGGACTTTCCTTCCTGCTCAACTTTGGTCGAGCGGGAGAGATAAACATGCAGGTGTTTTAGTGTCTCGGTGACAAAGTGGAGGACTTAGTTCTTTGTTATGATAGATAAGTTGCGCTACGTAGACTGTGAGTGTGAGCCCCTACAAAATTGATCGCAAAACCTCAAAAACGTTTACGCATGGAGGAGGAAGGTTTAAACAAGCGAGCAGGGTCTTCGGACCGGTTTAAGTGTTGCTGATGTTCAGGACGTTACGTAACTTGAAAGCTGTGTTCTTCAGTTTACAGTGTGACATGGAAGACAAAGGATTATCTCAACCAGGCCGTCCTGCGAAGGGTCTGAAACTGCAGTGGAATTAGGGGTATTTATAATGATAGTAAGTTAAGCCCATAGAAGAACACTGCTGATAAGTCAAAGTAAACTTTTGTCATTTCAGCTATATAAATGTACCCAGTGAGATGATACAATGTGGCACAAAAAGACACACAGAAAACACATATATAAATAAACTATAAATATAAACTCAACTAGAACTAAAAATGTGCAAATGTGCATTTTTAATGTCAAATGTTGCATCAGCAGTCAAATGGAAAGCTATACCAGAATGTGACTGTGTGCTTTATATGTGCAAAAGGGTAAAGGGGCATTTGGCTGACGCTCTTATCCAGAGTTAGTTACACTGAGGGTTAAGTGTCTTCAAGTCTTTCTCAAGGACACAAAGGTAAAGTGTGTGTGTGGGGGTTGAACCTGCAACTTTGTGGTCATCGGGTTCACAGGCAAGGCGAGGAGCAGGCAGTGTGTTGAGGAGTCTGATGGTTTATGGGAAAGGGCTCTCACAGTCTGGCCAATCAGATTTTAATACTGCGATAGACCATGGACATAAGTTATGTTCATTATTATAGGTTAAGGATGTCAAAATCTCAGCTTTTGCAATGCGTGACAGAAATGTGGGTCTTGTGTGAAAGTGTAAACAGAAAAATACTGAAATATATGGGACACTTTCATATATAGTAATGAAACCTGATACATGTCTCTTTTAGGTCAGTTTTCTTGATTTTCTAGGGACTGACCCTACGTATATGGCAGTGCCATCAAAAGGCCTGTGGGTTACGTGTGTATGGTAGAAACTTTGCAGTAACAAATGTAACAATAATTAGGCCTAAGGCTTGACTGGAGTCCGAATTTTGCTTCTTCAGTTTAGTACTGCACATCTTTTCGTGTGATGTCTTTATTTCCACCAAATGTTGGATAGTAGTATCAATAATAGTATCAATAGTATCAGTACGAATAAGCAGTATCAGTACTGATATCAGTGTTGGTAAAATCCTAAAAATACTCATTCCTAGAAGTTAAGAGTTAGCCGAATCGTAACAATTTGGTGGTGCAGACTCGAATGTGGTTTAGGACATAGTCCACCTTTCTGTTAGCAAAGAGGAATATTGTTTTACAGAAATCATTCGGGTGACTTTTGAGCTCTAGTGTTTGTTTGCTACAGTAGTATAGTAGCTCCAGTTTTAAACCAACAAAGCAAAATTTGGCCTTAAAACAGTCTTAGCTGATCGACTACATTTAGGGTAAGTGGAAAAAATGTAAATGTGATCAAGCTATTCTTTTAAGGAAGGACACAGGACAGTTAAGTTTGTTGGGTGAGTTGCTCTTTTGTGTCAGTTCTGGAGTATGATCTGTCCAGATCAATATCATGAACGAGCAAACAACAAAATCAGATTTAGGTAGCAAATCAGATGTAGGCAGTTTTGAATATAGCTTAGTGGTACTTACTGACAAATGGCGACTACAACAATGGACTTGTTATAGTGGAGGTGGGGTTAATGTGTCTTCTCCCAGTGATAGTGCAGAGTTAGATAATGTTAACCACCAAGTTTAGTAATGTCTTAGGTTTACTTTCATATTTAAAAAATGGTACTAGTTATTCCACTTTGGTTTGGTGTATTTGGGCCCTAAGAGACTTGAAAACTGAGAATCAAACCTGTCTGTAAAGCCCTATTAGTATAAAACAAAAACATGAAATGTACTGAAAGTTTTCGCCTCTTAAAATTGGTTTTGGTATCGGGCCCAAAAATTGCAGGCCATATTTTATACAACCAGGTTTGGACCGATCACAAAGAGGGTTTTAGTCCATGTGACTTTGTCCCATAGCTTCAACCACCATAACAGCACACCCTCCTCTTTCTCTTCATAATATTCCCATAGCTACTGACCATGTACCTGGTCATTCTTTGTCCCTCCCTCTTCCCCCTTCCCTCTCTCTTTATTCCCACAGACACCAACTTTGTACTGGGGAACGCTCAGATTGTGGACTGGCCCATCGTCTACAGTAACGATGGCTTCTGCAAACTCTCTGGATATCACCGTGCCGAGGTCATGCAGAAGAGCAGCACCTGCAGGTAACAGTTAGATTATTCATCTTTTGTTCATGTACAGTCAGTGTCCACTTTATTAGAAATATCCTACAGACTACACAGCCATTTCTTAAAATGAAAGCCTAATATTATGTAGGACTGCAGCTTTGACCCATCGAAGCATGGACTCCACAAGACCTCTGAGGGTGTGCTGTGGTGTCTGGCATCAAGATGTTAGCAGCAGATCCTCTGTGTCCTGTAAGGTAGGGTTAGTTTGTCCCTTGATTAGATTGAGATCTAGGGAATTTGGAGGCCAAGATAACACCTTGAACTCTTTTTCATGTTCCTCAAACTGTTCCTGAACATTTTTGCAGTGTGGCAGGGCTCATTATCCTGCTAAAAGAGTGCAATGCTACTAGGGAACCCTGTGAAGACATGACATTGGTTTGCAACAATGTTTAGGTAGGTCGTCTGTGTCAAAGTAACACCCACTTGAATGCCAGGACCCAAGGTTTCCCAGCAGAACATTGCCCAGAATACACCTCTTCAGCAGCTTGTACTACAGTGGGACCAGTTTGAATGGCCTTTGCTCCCTCATTTTGCATTAGCGAACCTCGGGTGCCCATGACCCTGCTCTGATCATGGCTGCAGATACAAACAGTTCAGAGAACCAGAGAAAATACTTTGTTCAGCACAAAAACTGCTGGCTCACTTAACCTTTCACACTGCCACCCTTGCTATTCTTCAGGCTCAAGATATAAACATTATTCACTCAGAACAGTGAAAATAACTGAGCTGGCTAGCAAATTGCTAGCTGACAGGCAGGAAAAAAACACAAAAAACAGTGACACACGTCTTTCTTTTTAATAACTGATCTGAGCTTTAGTCTTAAGGCCTCATCCACACGGGCGTTTGAATCTTGGATAAATGAACGCGCTCTGAACGCCATAGGGGTTTTTGTAGTGTTTTGTATCTGCGCTTGATTGGCGTTACACTGGCGCTCATCTGACGCTGTTTAACTCCAGCCTGCAGCCCAATGTGTAGTTTTGTGTATTCACCTGTGGGAGCAGTAATTATTCTTTTCAGATTGTTTACATATTGGACATCTTGATTTGTAGTTCTACATTGAAAACATTGTAGTTCTACATTGAAAACAAAGTTTTATTCTTTGTTAAAACAATCTACATTATTGTTTTAAAAATCCTCCTGATACGGCGCCGTAGGCAGGAGAGGATTTCGGCAGAGATTGACACCAGGAAGACGTTGCATGCAACGTTTTTTGACGCCACACGAATGCACAGCCGACCAAGCGCCGGTGCTGAACGCCTGTGTGGACGCTTCAATTTGCTCCAATGAGCTAAAAAACGGTTGGCGCTCAGTCTGCGCTCACCTGGCGCCACAAACGCCCGAAAAACACCTGATTCAGACGTCTGTGTGGACGAGGCCTAAAGGCTGTTTAGGAGCCTGCTGTGTCTTTAGCTCTGCTGGACTGATTTGTTGCTCTGTGTTAGCAGTGCTGCCATAGCAGGGATGTCACAATGCTCGCTCCGAGACTCTCTCACATACACACTTTTAAGGCAACTCACCCCTCTGCTCTCTCGCCGTACATTATAGAGGCAACTCAACCACAACAGTCAAATATTTAATCGATCAACCAATCAAAAAGCTGCATACACATGCAACACACTGAATATTAATGGAAGTTTTAGCATTGGAACCATGCCAAAATTCCAAACAGGCTCTGACGAGAAGCAATCACACCAATTAGAGATGGTAGTCCATCTGTTGCCATACACAATTTGCCAGCTCTGCCCCACTCATCACTGGGCAGACACCACTGTTGGTCAGATATTTTTTGGCTGGTGAAACATTCTCAGCACTTTAGTGATGATGACATGATACTGATTGAATATGGATCATAGGAAAGCTCATGAAAACATTGCAGAGACCACATGAAGCTCTACAAACCAAGCATGTCGACATAAACTATTACAAATCCAGAATGGTTGACAAAACAAACTGTTGACCCAGTTCCTCCAGTCTGATTGGCTGCATCCAGACGGCCAGTCAAAATGGATTTTTGCTCATATCTTAGCCTGACCAACCGTATAAATCTGATCCGGTCAAAACAAAATGAACATGACATATCTGAGCTGAGTGTTGTTGCTTGCTGTCCAAACGAAGCCACGGTGATTCTCCAGTGAGAAGAATTTCTGAGGTTAGCCTGCAGATGCCTGAGCCATTCAGACGTGAGATTTCAACTTATTTTCCCACACATGGGGATAAACAGTGAGACAGGAGAGACTTGCGAAAAGATCTGAGAAGAAGGAAAGTATACCAGTCCTACTTCATTCATTTTAATGCAGTAATTCAGTCAAAAAAAATATCAAATTTGTATAAATTTCTCTTATCTTGAATATAGTCAGCCAAAGCAATATGTAGTGCTGCACCGGAGCTCAGAGACTGGGACCAAGTGGCTTGAGTCACAATTGAATTGCAGGTTGACTGACTCACAACTTAATTCGGATTTGTCTTTGACTGGCTTGTATTGAATATTATGATAGCTAGA
>JBBIGA010000001.1:37050273-37061166 GCA_037576975.1 Alestes dentex | reverse complement strand
TTGAAGAAACTAGAATATAAAACATGTTTTCAGTTATTTCACCTTTTTTTGTTAAGTACATAACTCCACATGTGTTCTTTCATAGTTTTGATGCCTTCAGTGAGAATCTACCAATGTAAATGGCCATGAAAATAAAGAAAACACATTGAATGAGGTGTGTCCAAACTTTTGGCCTGTACTGTATATGAATGTATACATGAATATACTGCTAAAATACAAAAGCAAACAGTATATCAATATTACAATGTCTCAAATATATTTAAGCTACATTTAAATGGTGACCCTGTTATGGCTGAAGACATGTCCAGTGTTCATGAATTCTTAAATGCACTCTGTATGTGTTTATTAAGTACTTTATTAAGTGTTTTGGTCTTTGCAGTATCAGAGTGCTTTATGATAAACTAAACCATAGACTGAATATGTTTGTCTATTGAACATTACAGGTGCACAATGTATGCGTTTAATGTGGATAGCCAGTATTTAACATTTCACTGAAGTCATGAGAGAAAGCACAAGAAGAAGCTTCCCGAAATATAGTTGGTTTGGTTTACTGAAGATAGTTGATTCGTTTTGTTGATGTGTTTTTATAATACATTCATTTAATTTGAATATAAATTTCACTGTAACAATAAAGCAATGCTATAATCCTATACATGTTTATGTACATAATTTACTCATATCATAACCTTTATACTTCAGATAACGAATGCTCTTGTTATAAAAGTGTTTAACAAAACTTTTGATGTGCTTTTTGGAAATTTGTCATTTGTCAATGACACACTTTAAACTCCAGGGGGCGGTGTTGCTGCAATAGTAGAACTACGGCAGATTGTATTCAACAGTTCTATAAAATCGCAGACTACATAACCCACCTTTAACATAGTTATTGTTCAAGTGTGCATAATGCAGACATGAAGGCTACATTGATAAAGCATACAGTGGAATGAGGTAAATATACAGACGGGCGACCAATTAAAGGAAAACCTGAATAAATCAGAGTATAGAACCAATACTGGCACAGATGCCTCCACACAGATGTTCTTAAAGATACACTTATGCAGTTAACATCATCCCACCCTCTCTGACAGATATAGAAATGTTGAGTAGACAGCTGACCTTGGGTTTCTATGACAGAAGAAACAGCACAAGGAAAATGTCTAATCAAAAAAGGTTCTTGGTGTTACAAGGATTTTTTTGAGCCTCAGTGCAAAAGAGCTAAGATAAAGTTACATAGACAATTTGCTGTGATTTTGATAAAAATTTATTAAATCTATTATTCAAATTATGTGGCATCATGAATAAGAGGGAGGTAAACAGATATCAGGGTTTCAGTGTCATTGGTTTACAGTTGCCTCAGAGTTTATACACTATATGGACAAAAGTATTGGGACACTTGACCAATACACCAACTTTAAAGGCATTGCATTTAAATCCAGACTTTAACTTTGCAGCTATAACAGTTTCCACTCTTCTTGGAAGGCTTTCCACAACATTTTGGAGTTTCTGTGGGAATTTGTGCCCATTCACTCTTCAGAGCATTTATGAAGTCTGATAAAGAACTGATGTTGGACGAGAAGACCTGGCTCGCATTCTCCGTTCCAGTTCATCCCAAAGGTGTTGGATGGGCCAGTCAAGTTCTTACACACCGAACTCATCCAACCATGTCTTTATGGACCGGGGTCACAGTCATGCTGGAATAGAAAAGGTTCTTCCCCAAACTGTGTCCACAAAGTTGGAAGCATGGCGTTGTCCAAAATGTCTTAGTCTGCTGAAGCATTAAGATGTCTTTTCAATGGAAGTAAGGGGCCCTGCCCAAACCGTTAAAAACAGGTGTGTCCCAATACTTTTGACCATATAGTGTATGCGGTGTCCAATAAAGACTGCACCCCCTGCGCCAAGGGTCCAAGTGTGATCCCCCCACCAAAGACCACTGATCCTGATAGTAGATGGTCTCAGGCTACTGAATCTGTTTGACTGACGTCTCAAGAGCCAATCAGAAGAGGCGGAGTGCGCGGGGGGCGGGGCCTCAGCGGCTCTTTAAAGTAGAATCCTCTGGGTGTCTGAACCCGAGCCTGCGTGGCAGTTTCATCTCCATCCATAAGATGACCTCCAAGTGCCCAAGATGCGAAAAGCCCGTGTTTTTCGGTAAGAGTCTTTAAGAACGGTGACCATTCAGATAACCTAATGCACAGGTTAAATTCTACTGAACTGAAGTTGTGTGTGCGTGCGTGTATGAGCGTGTGTGTATGTCTGGTTCAGTCAGTGAGTGTCTGAAGTTGACAGCTGACATTAACGGGACCTGAGGAGATGCAGAGGGCTACGCATAGCTATTTAAACTCGTTTTTAAGTCACTCCATTATAATCTGCGGGTTTTATCGTGTGCTGCGTGGGGCAGAGCTGCAGCCTGGTGTTGTTTGTGGCTGGGTTAGCCAGGATAACCGAACTGGACCAGAGTTCTGGAAGGTCCTCGGTTTTTCGGTGTGTTTTCTGCCAGTCATTGTTGACCAGTCCGGCTGAAGAAAGTGAAAAGAGGATGAGGTGAGGACTGAGGAGGCAAAAACTGCTGCGAATGCTGGCTTTGGGTTCAGCTGGACCCAGTAAACCCAGGTTTTCTGAGACCCAGCCGCTCACAGCACTCCAGGTCCTCAGTTTGCAGGGTATTTGACCGTCAACCCCCCCACGAAGCTGGGACTTCGGGAAGGTTCGAGTCTGGAATGTGTGTGTGCGTGTTTGTGTCTAGGTACTTGTGAGGCACCCACAATGATGGAAAACTTACTTGGAAAACAAATTTTTATACACAAAACACAGTTGTAATCTTGCAGATTAAAAAATAACTGTGAGGTTTCTTTTTGGTTTGTTAAAATTAAAGCTAACTTTTAACTATGATAGTAGAAAAGTCAATGCCAGTTTCCCACAAAGAGAGGAATACAAACATGTGTGTGTGTGTGTATATATATGAGGAACAAAGACACCTCAGGAATGTGGACTGGTCACTGCACCAGACAGACTAACAGTGATGGTTTAATGCTCCTCATGTCAAGGTAAAAATGTAAAAAGTGATAAATGTTTAAGCTACATAAACCTCACTGTGGGTTAGGCTGGCTGTCTCAGGTGGTTTAAGTGTTTTTAAAGGCTGTACTGTGATTTATACTGATTAAGTTTTTTGTTTCAGACAAACCGTTCAAAAGCATTCTAATAGCATTAAATCGTGGCATGTGCATAGGTTTGGGCACCCTTTCAGTCACGATTTTTTCTTGATCTGTCCTTGCTGACCACTTCTAGTAGTTTCTAGTATTCTTTCACTAAACACACAAAAATCAGCTTTAGATTTTCCCAGTGTAAAACATAAGAGTTACCTGTAACATGGTCTATATTTACATGCCATATTCAAGAGAGGCCTGGCATAACACAGCGGAACACAAGGGGCACAAAAACCTTTCCTGATCTTTAGGCTTATACTTGTTAGACAGTTACTATAGAGCTATTATCTTTATCAAAAAGGTCATAAAGGTATGTTGCAGTGGATCTTCGGGTTTTAAAGAATTCTGAGGGAGGTCAGAGTTTAAAAAGCTTGGTAGATTATAAATGGCTTTATTCAAAAACTTTATGACCATATTTTTTTTAGCATGACAGAAAAAGTCTGAGTTTAGTAACCTGTCTGTGTACACAGTGATACCTGTTTACTTTAAAACATGTCCTATTGACATGCCCCTGGACTCATCACGCTCATCAGAGGCCAAAGTACCACGTAGATGTGCACTTTTCAGCTGTTCTTTGCAGTGGAAGTCTTATGAAAAACCCTCATATAAAACCTTTGCATGATGTGGAGTTTCTTACAATCATGTGTGTCAAATAGAATAAATGATTTTTTGAAAAAAGAATTAATTATTGAAAGGTTCTTCAGGAAAGCAAAACTTTTCTACTCACTAGCATGCTTTTAATCATCATCATCTTTATTTAATAAATGTGGGCAAAATACACTGTATGTGCAACCTGGCGGTAGCTTAATAAAAGTATTGAAAGTTAAATAGGTTTTTATTATATCAGTACTGAAAATGTTTGAAGGTTTCAATTCATTGTACATTGCTATAGTTAAATCTCAGAGTTAAATCTAACAACTTACTGGGTATATTAGATAAAAGAGGGTGGGTGGGTGGGTGAGTGTATGGAGACACCCAGTAGTTATAAATGACACAATTAAAGAAAAGAGTAAAATAAAAATGCAATAAAATCCCCCTGTGTAAAGAGATGTTGATAGATTTAATTAGCAATTAGTAGGTGTAGCCAATAAAATGTAGGTACAAGGTAAGGACCTAATAGGTCTAATAAATGGTCAGGTCAGCACAAGGTTACAGCGATTTTCAGACATAGAAAAGTGATCTTCCGAGTGGTCTTTCTTTTTGGTCCATGTCACCTAGATAAATTCTTTCCATTGGAGAAGGTCTTTTTTTCCCAGAATAACTAAATACAGCATGTGTTGCTCACACCTTACATGTGTCAACATGCGTCGCTTACACCTTTGTACAGACGTTTTGTTGTATGTACAGTGAAATAAGCAAACAACGGTCAGCATTATTTAGAGCTAATACAAAATTTACATCAAATGTTTGAGCTCATATGAGTAGGCATAATGTGGAAACAAAATGATGCAAAACATGAAACCAAATGATCGTCTGGATTGGTAACTTGGTTCTTTGTGAACTGTACTTCAGTTTGTCAAGTCATTTCAAGGCAATGCCAGTAATGTTAATAAAGTTGTTGTTCTACATTTAGTTTCTATTTTCCTTAATAGTGAATTTCTTAGCCCTAATTTTCATTACATGGGTTTTGACCCTTTTTTAAATGAAATTCCACTTTTTTTTAATTACTGACCCCAGCATTTTGTGTGTACAGCATGGCGTATATTCTGGTGTTTTATTTTGACTTTATATTTTACAGTGTTCTTGTCTTTGTGTCTCTGTGCGTCTGTGCAGTTCCATAAGCAATTTCCTCCAGAACGAATAACGTTTTCTCAATCTGGTTTTTATTTACCTGTACCTACATTAGTAAACCTGGCCTTCAGTGGTTACATTACAAGTTTTGCTGCTCATTCGGTAGCCTAATTTTGCTTGCATAAGTTGCATTGAAGGTTTCCGTTTCTGAACGAGTCTTAGCTGATACTCTTCTGTAGAAATGTCGAGGCTGATTGAAGTGTGTTCTAGCTTTGTTTTGTAAATCTCCTCTCTGGGAATAAGTGTGAGCTCTTGCCAAGTACTGCCGCGGCACATTGTGATGTAATGCACGGTTTAATTATTGGTCTTTGGCAAGCTAAAACAGACATTTAGGCACAGACATATTCCCAGGGATGCTGTCTTGCGTAGATCTCGCAGAGCAAGTGTCTAAATACTGTTTACAGAGACAGAGGTGCCCCCCGGGACATGCCACAATACACGATGAAGTGTTCTGACACATGATATCAATAATGCTTTTGTTTAATTGTTGGTTTCTGTCCAGATAAAACACAGCTTGAGGCAAAGATACACACACGCTACACAAATCCATAATCATTATCACAAAGATCGTGAATGTTTGGTGACATGAACACACACACATGTAATTACTGTGTTAATGTCGAAGTGATGTGTGTGTAATTACAGCAGGTTCTTGTGACCTGTCATCACGAAACAATAATCATAATTACTTTAATGAACACTAAGTGCCCGATGGCTGTTTGGCGCTGGCGCAACCATTATTGTCGTGTTTTGTCTGTCTAAAAGAGGGGGAAGCCCAAGAAATGAATCACAGCTAGTCGAGTTTCTAGTGGCTGGCTTTAAGACATATTCCAGCAATATCTCACAGTTATGCAGAGCCTGAGGTGTCTTAGGCCGTTTGTTAGTCTGGGCCTGATTCAGTAGATTGTCCTTCATACCTTTCAGTGTCTTAGAGGTTCCTGTTATCAAAAGGTTGGTGTGGTTTAGTATTTTTCACGCTTAGATCATTAAAACAAGTAAAGAAATTGGGATGGAAGTCTGTATTTACAAAAGTAAAAACAGATGCATCGGTATGGAAACTGTGTGCCAATTTCAGTGTATTTTTTACTTACATATCTGCTCATGATGATGGTAATATTTTAACCATAAAAAATAGAAATTTGAAAAAAGCAATGTATCATCTTTCCAAGACCATTAATTTACAACCATTTTTAAAGCAACCTTCTGTCAATATTGATATAATTCTGATATCATGATTGTACATTCTGATGAAGAAGCAAGTAACAAAAAAAAATGTTAGATACAGAACCTGTTGATATGGGTTTACAAGTGTAAAAGTAAATGTAATTAATTCTGTAACTCATCACAAAATTAGTAATATGATTACATTCAAATAGTAGCCCCTGATAAAAAAAATAACATGAAGGAATCCATGCATTGGCTGGAGCACAACGAAAGCCGACATTTAAACTTAATAAAATAAATCAGATTTTTAACTGTATTTGTTAACTGTATTTTTCTATTGTTAAATAGTTTTTGATTTCTGGCAGTAGTCAAAACATACATTTCAACTCACATTCCAGAGGAAGGAGTTTCTGGGACACAGATTTTTGGAATTAAAATACAGCATAAAATTTTCTATTTTAATTTTAGTTTAACCATTTGCTTTCAAAGAAATGCTCCTGCTTGTTTGCTCAGTTGGATTACGTAAGGGTAGCATGATACTATGGTAAATTTATGCATTGCAGGAGTTGTCTACTACACGAGAGCTGTAGCGTGGTCACCTAGACTTCCTTTCACTCCTGTATATTTCAGCACTGCCTACACTCACACAGCACCGATCAAGTGATACGCTCACGTTCTCTCTCTTCCCCCTTCTCCCTCGCTTCCTGTCTCTCTCTCTCTCTCTCCTTTATGTTCTCTATTTCAATCTCTCTTTCTCCTCTTTGAATTTCACCCCCTCTTCCTCTCACTCTCTCTCTCCTATTTATCCCCCCCGTCTCTCTCTCTCTCTCCCTCTGTTTTAGCGGAGAAGGTGAGCTCTCTGGGGAAGAACTGGCACCGATTCTGTCTGAAATGTGAACGCTGTAATAAGATTCTGTCTCCTGGAGGCCATGCTGAGGTAAAGCCTTTAAAGCAAATTGTAAGACACAAACAGGAGGGCACACAGAATGTGTTTACATGCACATAATAATCAGATAAATGCAGAATAACAGATTCAATATTCTGTTCAACACATTTACAAGCACCTTAGTAATCTGAGGAGGAGAAACTCTGAGTCTCTCAGTAATCAGATTTCTTTCTTAATACACAACATGCATCTTTACCATTGCTTAGCAACTTGCCTGTAGACTCACCATGTGGTGAATAATTCACAAATATTAACATATATTTATTAGTAAATATGAATTGAACAAGTACGTAAAGATTTTGTGTTTGGGGACGAAGGAATGATTTTCATTTGTCAGACAGGATGGGAGGGGGTTGGTGAGACTGGGGATGGGGTGTGTTTTTTTTTTGCAGTGGTAGCAAAGATTTAGACATGGTGGTCTGCCACAGAGAAATATTACCAGCAAAAAACAGATCTTACATTCAGTGGAAAATGCAGTGACTGAGATAAAATTCACGTCTTTATGTTAAAATCTGATATCAGCTCTAAACTGATTATTGAAATCAGAGCATGTTGTTTTCATGACCACTTGAATCATCAGATAACTGGTAAATTCGATAACAACTGTATTATTGGTATGCATGTAAACGCACTCAGTGTCTCTGCCCCAAATTCAACACAGATACCAAGCCTTTCCTTCTAGGTCTTCAAACGGTACAAGTGACCATTTAGAAGGTCTTTTCAAACAAGCTGAGTCCCACTAGCTCCAAAAAGCAATTCAGCATAATAAGCTGGTAAAACTGGTGGTTGCTTATTAGTCATTTCTTAACCGTTATTGCATAGCAACAAATAATTACTCTTATGTAGCAAATAATTATATAATTAGGAGAGTGAGGATAGAAGTGTGGTCCCTCTTACAGGCCCATAGAGTTTAAGATCCTTTTCTATGCAAGTTGTAAATCTGTAAGCATACGCTGTTTGTGTCTTTATCCCACTGTCCAGGGCAGCCCAGGCGAGGTTTTAGTTCCTTTCATTGTTTCTACCTCATGCTCTTGGGGAGTTTCCCCTGCCACTGTTGCCATTAGCTTGGATTCTTGCTAAACTGCTTTGTTAAGTTTTAAAAAAATGTCAACAAATTATATGTAGGCTAAATAAAAGTCTGGTGAAATTCAGATGAACATATGTACCTTTAATGGAAACTTTCAGTTAGTGTCAAATTATTGAAACAGTCATGCACTTCAGACCAGTCATTAAGAGAAGCATGCCATTTTAAGACATTTTTTACAGCCTTTACAAAGCTATGGGTCTGGCAGTGTTTTGACTGAGCTTATAGGTTAGAATGGCATGCTATTATTTTTTCAAACTGCTAACCGACTAACAATGGGAGATTTGCCACCAGAGGCATGCAAGAAATACATTCCAGCTATGTTTTTCACTCACAGGCTGCAACTAGTTGAAACTGAAGCTATGGTTGAAACATTCTATGGAAACATCACTTCAGGTTTTAAACTGCCGTTATCAGAAACATGGCCATATTGTGTCACATTATGCGCATACTAGTTCAGTGTTATATGACACTATTAAGGGCAACATGGCAAAATATCCCTAATGCTGAAGTAAACAGCCCAATTGAAAGAGTCCATATCATAGAAAACCCATTATGAAAATGTTTATAAAATGCCATTCACTTAATTTCTAGTGTAAATTAAGCTGCAAGAACTGCCTGCTTGAAGTCGCAATGAAAACCAATGCATTTACATTAATTCGCCTATTCAGCCCCATTCGCAATAAAGTAAAAAAGATCTTTTCACCTTGGACTGTTTTTTTTTTTTGAGCTTGGTCATTTACCTATATATGTCTTAAAGGCACAGTAACACAAACAGCCTGTTTAAATCTAAGTTATAGAATTGGAAAATGGTAATGTAAAAATGACATATGATTGGTTTTGGTATATAAAAATATCATTAAAGGACCCCAGGGCAGAAAATAAAATACAAGAAAAATGTAGGAAATAAGGCCTTTAACATTTATAGCAGTAGAACAGTTTTGCCATGCAGATGCAGCGGCTGTTCTATGTGGTCACCAGAGTGGTTCTCATTACACACACTTTGTATGACAGTGGTTTGAAATGGGGTCCTTGTCGTCTGTGTCTCCCACTCGGTGGTCTGAGTATTGCAGCAATTCATGGAGAGCATGCCACTTTCTGCAGTACAATGAACCATCAACACTCCAGTAGGAGTTAAGTTGGAGTTATGGAATTGATTTGATATGAAATAATGGGGAATCCCTGTGCCCTGTGTGTCACACCCTGTGACTCATATAGGACAGTGGTGTGTGGAGGCCAGTCCACAGCTACAGAAGTAGATCAGTGGGAGTTAAAGGCTTCAGAGCTGGATTCCAGGTCGGCCGTGAACAAAAGCACGCCTTCTCCTTTGTGAACCGAGAGCCCTGTCCCTTTCCCTTCTCTGTTTCTCTCCGTCACGCTGTGTTTGATGGTCCTGCTTGATGGGTTAGGAAGCATTTTCTAGTTCAATGCTTTGATTTATATGCATTTCCAGGTCTCGGGGCTTGGTTTCCCACTGTTCTGTGTTACTCAGGATTCCTCTGCAGTGGCTGCACAATATATTGTTTGCTAATGTGGCTTTTGGCAGAAGGCTGCAATTTGCAAATGAGCTCTCTAACCAATCACAATGTGTTGCACTATAAGTTGTGAGCATCTTGACCAATCAAAGTTCCAGGATCACCATTTCTGTGGGCAACAGAAGTAAATTATTTTTGGGTAACATAATGCTGGCCAGTCTTTAACCATGTTATGTTATTGATGACATGCTTTTTATTATATTGCAAGATGTATCACAATATGTACCAATGTACATATTGGTACATATACCAATGTCCAAGTGCTGGTAATTTGCCCATATAATGCAGCCTTACTGCTATGTCTATAATTTGTTGAATGTATATGTTTTAGTTAATGCTGACAAGCTGAGCTTCAACTTTCTAACATAAAAACAGCCGATAAATCCTGAAAGACAAAAAATGCTTTATACTCTATGCTTGCTTAACTTACTCTGAAAATTACTTTATTATTGTTGTTTTACCAAGTGGTATTTTGTGAATTGAGAAAAAAAAACATTTAAACACACTGTTTTAAATTAGTTTATTTACATGTAGTACTTAGCAATTCCGCAGTGTAGCATTCAGCAATCAGGAGTCATAACTATAACCCATAACTGTTAGGTTAGTTTCTTATAAAATCACCAATTGTGTTAAGTATAGTAAAGGAACATGATGAACATGCACCTGAAACTGCTATTATTGCATCATTGCAGTCTTGCCTACCAGTGACTGTGGTTCTATTAAAGTACATAGTTGGGTAATAGCTGTATTATCGTAACAAAGTATGATCTTACCAGCATTTTTCGATGCACATAAACATACAAGCAAACCGGATGGTATGTGTCAGTAGGATCTGCAACATCAGCTTTAAACTGTTTATTTGATGGAAAACTGACTGCTTATTTTCATGACTAGATTACATAACCCCTGAGTCTGTCCCACACTCTTTGTGGACCTCTCCCAGCAGTCAGAGAGCAAAGAAATAAGATGAAATCTTTAATCCACTGGTACGTTCCAGATGGTCAAACTTAAAAGCAAAGAAATGGACACGAAACAGAATTTGATCTTCTTAACGAATTTTGCTACTTCAATTAGATAGAGGGAGGATTTTTGGGATAAGAAAGAGAGAGAGAGAGAGAGAGAGAGAGAGAGAGAGAGAGAGAGAGAGAGAGAGAGAGAGAGAGAGAGAGAGAG
>JBBIGA010000001.1:37034728-37049035 GCA_037576975.1 Alestes dentex | reverse complement strand
AGAGACAGAAAGACAGATACAGAAAGACTGAGAGACAGAAAGACGGAGAGAGAGAAAGAGAGACAGAGATAGAGAGACAGAGAGACTAATGTGCAGTTCTCTGTTTCAGATCTCTTTATATTACTGGTGAAGATCATGCAGATTAAAGTTTATAACATATTTATGACACTATGGCACTTTTATCTCTGTCACTCAGCAGCAGCCACTCAGTACCTAAAATATTATTTGAGATATTAATTAAGCAAGAAAGTGAGAAAGAGTGAATACTGACTCACCTGCAAAATGACTTCAGTCTAACAGAAGTGTCCCAGGACAGCTCTCCCTTTCCGAACACACAGAAACTGAAGCAGACCCCTTAACGTACTTTAAAACAGGCTCTTTAAAGTGAGCTGGTAACTTTCAAAAGGTGCAAACCGCGTTCTCTCCACGTTAGCTAGCACTTCACTCTCTTTGAAGAACCTACAGGATCCAAGTCTAGCCCAGCCCTCGACCAATCAGATCGGGGGGATTTGCATATCCAGATTTATGGCCTTTTATTTTAAGAAGTCTAAAAAATTACATTTTTACGCAAAAATAAAGTACAAAACCTGTCAGTCTTTATATATAATGGGTAAAAACACTATCAGTATAGATGGAAATAAGTGCTAATAAGCCTGGCAGAGCCATAAACTGCACCACACTGTACAGTATTGGGCTGTTGCGACACGCTGTGATTAGCATACCAAACAGGATTAGAACCTTTACCCCACCCGTATTCAGGCAGGCCTCATAACGGGTGGAGGGAAAACACAAACAGAACGGACCCTTTTCCAATGCAGCTAGAATCATTATCACCACGGGGACTCCGTTTTACCCCTCCACCCTGACCACAGAACAGGCATTTTATCCAGGATTACCTTTATATGTCCTGACATCAGCCCAGAAAATCTATCAGCCAGGAGAAACTGAATGCAAAACTGACCACAATCAGACTGAGGATCATTTACTTCTGCGCAGTGATCAGTTTAAAGAGTTTAAAGGTGGGGGCTAATTAGAAGAGGGAATAATCAGTATAACAGTATAATAATACAGCCAAATACATTTAATGGGGCCTCTGATTCTGGTATTAGGAGAAATGTAGGACTTCCAGATTATCATTGACTTGCAAGACTTCAGACTTCGGACCACGGGGCACTTTAATGTGTCACTAGTGATGTGAAATTTCACTGGGAGTACTTAATTTATGATTATTATATTTTATGTTTACTTATTAGGCACAGGTATTGCATAATTATCTGATGGCAAATATCACATTTATTGAAATGCTTGAAATTGATGGGCCTTCAGGAAAACATCACTTGATGTTTTAAAAAAGAAAAAAAGAAAAAAAAATTCACAGATGATTTCAGAAGTGGCTGCTTTTTTTCAAACTTACCCCTGAAATGATAGCCTTCAGTGTAAATTTTATCAGGAAGTGAATTCCACACATGAAGGTCAATTGATCTGTTCCTTTTGTTGGGTTAAAATATGTTCTGCAGTGAGGAATCCTGTATGTAGACCCCTTTGAGAGAACCACAGCCTCAAGTTCTCACCAGATCACTGAGAACATGTGGAGCCTGGTAATGCAAACACTTGTATTTAATACCAGCATTGGCAAATGTAATGAAATTGTTAAAACTTAAAAATATCCAGTAGGTTTTGGACTTGGATTGATTGAGTTTCTGTTACTTCACTGTTAAGGAAATGTTTCTTTTAAATGACATTTTTCTAGTATTTATGAAGTTCACGTATAATACTGTGCCAAAAGCAGTTTTAATTAATCTCAACTGTCCAACCTTTCTTTAACCCTTAGAATAAAACTACTGTGCCTCTAAAGCTGACATATGTAAATGAGCTCTGTTCTAATTGGCTGTCCCATGTAGGGCTTCATTCCTAAAACAGCGGAAACACTCCTTATAATTTCATCATGAGTGGGCGGGGCTAAACTGCCATAGGCTGAACAGGCAGGTATTTATAAACACATTTTTGGGACATCAGTAAAACAATTACTTTAAAACAGGCTATTTCATCAGCTTACTTTACAAATATGGAATGAGGAGTAAAATTTAAGTTTACCAGTGTTTAATTATATGATATGGGCCGTTTGAGAGCAACGTAACCTTGCATTTCTGTTTCTGATGGTTTGAGATACTGGCAAACAGAGACAAGACATGCATCCAAACACTCATGTGGTTTTCGTTTATTGATTGGCATCGCTGATCATTTGGATAACCGGTCAGAAAGGCTGTTATTTCAGATAAGCATTAGGTCAGTCATGATTCTTTTTTACGAAACTCGCAAGGTCATGCAGGGTCCTCTCCTTATCGATGGAGCCACACAGGGGAGGGCGATACTCGGGGGGAGGGGGGGTGAAACAAGAACTACTTCGGTTCTCATGGTGCTTTCTCCACGAGTCGAGTTGTCTCGCTTTATCTCTCCATCCATGATTCTTCTTTCGTTCACAGCCAGAGAGAAAGAGAGAATCTTCAGCAACGCTCCACACCCTGGAACTCTTCAATGTTCCCTTCGTATCACGCGGCATGCAGCAGAACGGAAACCGTCCAGTAAGAAGCACCTCTTTTTAGGTTAATATGTCCTAACAAACCAGAGCAGACCGATTTATATGTGTTGCACTATTTTCCACCGTGAGGAGAACGTTGCAGGAGACTTGCGTTGCATCAAATCACAGGGCAAAAGACCACCACTGATAGAACAAGCATGTTGAAACATTCGGTAATCTGTGGTAAGACCTCATTCTTCATCATCACACAAGCTTCACTCGCAACTGTTTACTTTTGACACGCCAACACCAGAACTACAACCGTATGAACAAACGGGGACTTTTTCGTTTTTTCAGCTTTGAGGACGTATTTGTTACCTACAACATATCCTAACAATTTTTGAGGTTGGCTTTTGACTACATCACAGTTGCCTTTCAGTATATTAATAGATATACTGAGCTAGTTCTTTAGCCAGTTCTGCTGTAAACGTTTCTGTAAACTGAATAATGCTCACAGTCCCCGTTTTGGTTAGTTTGCTGGCCCTAAAGTACCTTCCTACAACATCTGACTGGTGTGTAATGAGCATGGCGCACTTAGAACTAAAACTAAAGCTAAGAAAACATAAGTAGGTAACACTAGTTTCTCGTTTTTTATATCACATCCATTCGATCCTCCATACGGAACAAAAATAAATAGAAATTTGTCTCGAAAAGTACTTATATTATCTACATATTTTCAACAGACGGTTATAGAAACAGCAAAATGAGCATATCCAAAGGCATGCCAACAGGGTAGTGCTGGTCACAGTAAGGAATGGGCCTCTCAGAGAGAGCGGGCCCATAACGGGCCGACCAATCAGATGGAGGTATCAAAGTAAAAGACGCGGATTGGTGAAATGAGTGATGGAATGATGGAAGAGGCAACGTATTAAGCCACCTCAGTTCGGTGTCATAGGCAACTCTCTGTTTGAGATACTAAGAGAAATACTGACATAATCATAACAGATATGAACTTGCATGTTGTTTTTCCATTCGGTTTATGGATTTTTGGATTTGAATGTAATCTTAGTGCAAACTGCTGTACTGCTGAAGCCCCGCACGGCCAAGAATCACATTTTTTACTCCGGTTTCCTGTGATAACGAGTTCATTTTGTTTTTCCAAGATCTTGCCTTATTTACGCCATTATCACTGCAAAATAAAACGTTTTCCTGAGAAAACGAGTTCATTTTCAAAATGCCTGCAGATTTT
Source organism: Alestes dentex (assembly GCA_037576975.1). NCBI lineage: Eukaryota > Metazoa > Chordata > Actinopteri > Characiformes > Alestidae > Alestes > Alestes dentex. The sequence continues at coordinate 37,045,268 of JBBIGA010000001.1, read as the reverse complement.
CATTCCAAACAAGCAGGAGCTTGGCTCATCTAGCTATCGGTTTGTTTGAGACCGGTTGATTAAACAGATGGATTACTAAATCGCAATAAGGAGAAAAAATATTTTTGACAAGCACTGATATAAAGTATCAAACAATAATCTCAATTGTAATCAGAAATCGCAGCATGTTCTGTGCTCTGTTGTACAAGTGGGCAGTTTTCTTTCAGCCCTTATAACATCATGCAGCCCTGACTAATCTGAGGGACTGCAGTGGTCAGTAGTGCTGGTGGTGCAGTGAAGAGCTAAGCCTCGCATTTGTGAAAAGGTAAGAGACTCATATATACGGCATCGGACCCTGGCCAAGAGAGAAAACAGAGTCCTGTGTAGGAAAACTGTGGTCAGGGCCTTTATGTCATGAACATCTCAGGCAAAAAGTAAGATGTCAAATTAATTACACTCTTATCTCAAAAAAAAGTTGAAATAAAGTTGGTTCAGTCGTCTAACATTTGTGGTCGGTGATAATGAAGTGAATAACTTGGGATCTCAAGAAAACAAGTAATTAACCCGTTACCAAAGGAAACTGGAATTAAAAACATCAACTCATGGCCTTAAGGGCCTTGTGACTCTCATTTTGAGAGGAATTCTAAAATTTAGTTATGTAAAGAAATAACAGGAGCGTATCAAGCTGGATGAAATGTTCTCAACTTACAAGAAGATTCAGTGCGGACGTTTGAAACGAGGTACGACTGTACAACTGTATGGTCACCCCAGGTCAAATGATAACTAAATATGACATCTGCAATGTTTATCTATTTGCTGAGTTGAATACAATTGAAAAAAGTGCCACATTTTAACTATTATTTTTCCAATAACTCAAATCCAACAAACACCGATTGTGCATTAAAATGGGCAGAATTGTATACTACTCTGTAGATCAGGGGACACCAATGTTACCCGCAAAAAGTGTCGGTTTGCCTGAAAGTTTTCAATTCAACCAAGCGGGAGCTCGGCTCATCTGACTAATCGGCTATTTGAGACCAGATGTTTAAATAGGCAAAGTTAGATGAACTTGACTTGAAGCCTGGAGCCACACTGGCCATTTGCAGACAAGACTGGTGAACCCTACTGTACTTATTTGACCAGGGGCATCCAAGCTTTTGCAGCCGACTGTACCTATTCCTGAAGTGTTCAATTTAAAACAGTTCTAGGAATCGTTAAAGAATCTGAAATTTTTGGGCTATGAACCAAAAAACAGTGGCTTGGATTAAGATTGTATCGCCCCTTTCATTAATGAATGCTGAGGTATAGCCCGTTGTTCAAGTATCCTATGAAATAAGATGTGTTTCGTGGGAATAAGAAGTCTTTTTCCTTTGGGAGAGCAAAATTGGTCTGTTAAGTAAAGTCCACGTTTGCTGCTAGAGTGTAACCTAAAAATGGACATCACAGAAGTAAATGAAAAAAAGTGCCTGAAGCTGTAGAAAGAAAAGAATGAATCAGAAACCTGCAAAATGAACAATGATGGTGTTCTTCTGCTCCTTGACGGAGCGTGGGAAAAACTTCAAAATAAGTTTCCTTAATTTATCACAGCTAACCTTTAAAAGTAGCTCAGTGAACATAAGCTCTATGAATCTCTAAGCATTTGTTGAGCTCCTCAAAAACAGGGTGTGATTAATTAAGCCATGTTTTTAAGTTGACCGGCTTTGACAGTGTAGGATGCAGCTTTTGCAGTGTGTCTGCTGGAAGCTTCGTTGTGACGGTGGAACTATATCACGCTGCAGACTTCATTAAGGCATGTGAGGTGTGTTCTACTGTCCAACACACTCGATCAGTACTGGTTTTGTTTGCGCACCCTTGCTATCGCGGTCACTTTGTATCATGTGTATGTTTGAGAATCCTCTTCCGAGGTATGTAAGCAAGTATGTGAACACATCCATCCGCATCATTTGGTAATGTCAGATGAGAAACAGATGTACGTGAATCGGTGAGGGATTATTGTGGCCTGGCTGGCGTTTACTGGAGTATGTGACCGGTAGAAGACGTAATGCCCGTGGATGGTGAGAAGCTTGTACAGTAATTATCTGCCTTTAGACTTTGTCTCGGATGAATCTCTCTTGCCTTTCTGGGACGTGGCTGTGGGCTGTGCCTTGCTCTTTTTGTGGGCGGAGTCCTGAGGTTTGGATTTTGGTTGTGGCGTTGGAAGTGGGCGAGGCTGCTGAGGTTGCAGACGTAGGCGCTGGGGGGAGGGGCTAGCTGTGCGGGAGGTGGAGTAACTGCGCGGTGAGGTGCTTACGCTGCGAGGGCTCGGAGAAGCAGCGGGTCGGGAGAGACTGCGCAGAGCTGTCCGACTTGCCGGTGAAGGGACAGGGCCTGGTGCTGAGGGGCGAGGGGGAAGTGTTTTGGAAGGGCGGAGCTGGGGTTTGGGCTGCTGCTGATGGATACTTGCGTGCTCGCTGGCGGACTTTTGTATCCCAGAGCAGACGGAACTGAGACAGAGAGAAAGAGAAAATACAGTAAGCAATGCCCTATAATTTTATTTACATAATTTTCCATATTTTTTTACAGCTGGTTTAGTTTTGGCATCCACCTCACCTTGTCTCAAAGCCAAGAAACTGCCCGAGTGAGACCAATTGAAATGATCAGACAAGAAAAATACGGTGATGGTTTATCATATAAGTAGGCTAGTACTAGTTTCTGGTGAGGGTGACGCTAAGCTCAGAAACTCAAAACCTGTTTGTCCGTTGTGTTCTGTCAACAGAGAATGGGAGAAGAAGTGTTGACGCTACTGATAACTAAAATTGTGATAAGTAAAATAATCATTCTAATTCGATAAGGGGACACATCCTTACTTTCTCCAAGGCTTGCGAAAGCTGCATTTGAAATACAGCCTTCATGACTTCTATAGAAACATGCAGCGTTTGAGCAGCTGACTATTAGTACAATATTGACAACTGCTGGATATATTCTGAACTGGAGAAACAAAATGACCTAAAATGATGGATATTTCACTTTCTAAGGAGGTTTCTGAGAGACTTTGAAAATGAGGACTTGTGCGCAAACACCAACAAAACTGATATAAACTGTGTGCAAACATCGCGTTTTCTTTATTCGTTAGCTACATATGTCTTCGAACTTCAGCGCTAAACTGAAGGAGCGAACTTCACCCACCTGGGCTGAATGAAAGAGACAGATCTCTGCGTTCGAGGGACAGTCCCAGTCATTGACTGCATGGAGGGCTTCTTAATGGGTGTGGTTGGCCGCGGAATTCGGCTCCTCGTTTGTCCGTCTGCCCCTCTTGCTTTGGCAGAGTCGTCCGACTGATGAGTCTCGTCCTCTGAGGCGGTTGTGGACAGGGTGGGGGAAGGGGAAGAGGTGGACTGGGGACGCAAGCGGGACTGTTTCCGCTCCAGAACAAGGCGGGCCAAGTGCGGGCGTCGGCTTTTGCGCGCCCTCTGTGACTGGTCTTGGCTGGCCTGAGACGATCGGTCTGAACCAGTCTCCTCCTCCGACATGAGCACCGGGATGCGACTGCGCCTCTGTGGACGGGGTACGGGTTCTGCCTTTCTGCCGTCCGGCACCGCTTCCTCCTGTACCTCCGTCTCCTTCCTCGTGTCTTCAGGCAGTGTAACACAAGCCCCTTCTGGACTCTGACTCTGCCTTTCAGCTTGTTTGACTAATGTGGGAGCTTGTTCCACCTTATCTTCCGTTTCGGTCTCTGCTTCATGACCAAGGGTTGAAGGTTCTTGCTGGTCACGTGACTCAACTAAGCACACTTGCTCTACCCCCTGATCTCTAGACCTGTCTTCTTCCTCTGCTTCTATCTTCTCATCCTCACCTTCTCGTTCCTCCTCCTCTAGCTTGTCAATCCGTTCCTTGCCTACAGCCCGAGCCAAAATTACGGAACCTTCTTCTTCTCCCTTTGTTATGCTCTCCTTCATCATCTCCTTTTCTTCTTCATCCTGCTCCTCCTGCTCCTCCTCTCTTTCTCCACCATCTACTGGCTGACCGTCAACTACTCTTTCTGGAATCTCCTGGCTGCTGCTTTCTTTTTCTACCCTCTCACTTTCTTCCTTCCTATCCTCCCCTTCTTCCTCCCTATTCCTCTCACTGTCTCTGGCCACCTCTCTTGGCTCAGGCTCCTGTGACGGCTCTTCATCCAGCCCTGGGAGCTGGTGCCTGGCCGTCATCACATTCAAGTGCGTCGTCTCCGCGATGTGCACAAACGTGCGCTCAACTTTGGTGAATGGAGGCGAGGAGGAGGTGCCGCCGGCGATCACGGCAACAGTTGTCATGACAATGGGCCTGGGCTCAGACTTGAGGACGGACGAGAGCGTCCCAGGCTCCGATTCATCCGGCACAGGTCGCTCGCCTTGAGGTGTGAGCGCCGCTAGTGTTCCCTGCCCGTCAATGGGGGAAACCAGCCCATTGCCGGGGGAACCGGCCCCATTGCCAGCGGAGACAAGCACAAGAGTGCGGGAACCTTCTTCCTGGTCAGGGTCTCGGTGCGGCGGCGCCAAAAGTGTGGAAGCTGCTCCCTCTGGGCTCCCATCACTGCTCCGTGGGCTTCCGTCACTGCCCGACCCTCCTCCGCCCATCTCTCCGTCAAACATCAGCACACCCGACAGGAAGTCCACGCGCTTCTGTCTTGTTTGAGAGGCCGTGGCCGCGGGTCCGACCTCCGCTGATTCCTTCAGACAAGAGAAACAAAGGTTTTTATTCAAGTAATTTATTCAGCTCTGAATGACTCACCTTTGCTAAAGTGAAAAAAGACGTGGGTGGAAAATATAACACTGTACTTCATGCAGGTTAATGATCCATTTATACTCTATAATGATGGTGCTGAATACGAAAAAGGAACAACAAAAGCTGCCTCACACCAAAGTTAACTCTACTATAGTTACTGCTGTTGCTGTACATTGCACAAGTTGCGTAACGAAGTACATTTTAATTACAAAAACAAATATAAAACAGATAAAAAAGGGCACATTTTTGCCTGTAGAAGCTTCAAAGAGCTAAACAAAAAGAAGAAAAAAAACCTCATGGGTGGAATAAAACAAGTGACAAAAGACAAAACAAGCTGTTATCCTTCAGATCATTTAATCATGTTTTGGTTGTACACAAGCTTCGCAGGATTGTCTTAAAAGGATGACATGTTTTAAAAAGGCACAACAGTCTATTTTACAGTGTAACATTTTTTCTCCCTTTTTTTATTCGTAGAAAAAAAAAAAAAAAAGGAAATAGCCCGTTTGTGATTTCAAGTGTAGCCTCAAAGACAGTGCTTAGCCAACATGTATATACAGCAAGTAAGCAGGCGAAGCAGGCGAGATGTGTTTGTCTAGCAGCGTGTCGAATGTCGTCTGAAGAGTCAGTTTTTTTACTACAAAAGCTTAAAATACATGCTTAGTATTACAAGTGTATTATACAGTCTTTATTGCATTATAAAAACACGCCCGGTTATGCTCAAAAAGGCTCTCTCTACTTATCAACACTACAACCTTGCTCTGCGGTTCACAGATGTCATGAGTCAGGGGTTGGCTTTGCCAATACATTTTGCGACGTCCACTGGGATAATCTTCCTTGAGTCGAGTCACGGCTGGGACGACACTTTAGTGTTTAGAATTTGGTTTTAATAGTCTTGAATAGTTGGTCTAGAATTAAATGCTTATGTTAATAAAATTGGTATTTTGACTGCGCTGGTATTAAGACTGCGCTCTTTTAGGTTCCGTCACATCTGTATCAGCTCTACTGAACGCAAGTAGCACCTGGGATGGAGTTTAAGATCATTTGATGGAGTTCAGCTCCAGTCCTGAAGAGCCACAGCACAGGACGGTCCAGAGCTTTCACTGCTCCAATAGTTTTCTTAATTGAAACTCTTGATTTCACCAAACCATCTTGTACTTTGACTGTCTAGAACTGTCACTGAACACCTTCTTGGCTTAGCACCCATGTCCCTGAAGGCCTATGCCGATCTCCAGGCCTGATTCACTTTTAACATGGAGAGCAGCCTGTTCTAGGAGAAATGGCTTGGTATTGTTTTAGCTGCGTGGAGCAGGGATTATAGAACGGTGACATAGGGGCCAGTTTCAACAGCGCTTGAGAAAGTGGTGAGATATGCAATACAGAACATCACGATGGAAAATTACAATGAGTATATTCACCAACAGCTATTTACAGACTCCTCCAACCTTCATGAACGATGAATGGTGCTATCTCACACTCTTAAAACCCGGTAGGAAATGGGAAAATGGGGTAAACCATTGTCCAGCTATGCTGCATAAACTGTCAAGCAAAAACATGTTTGTTTTATAACACCAACAGTGGTTTTAGGAGCTCTTTCAACAACTAACAAGTAAACAGAAGCCTACAGAAAATTGAAGGTTATCAGATATTTGAGTGATTTACCATGTGCAGTTCAGTGAATGACAATCATAAACCACAGATAGCACTCTGTGGATAATCACTGCAGTTAGAATACTCCTAATGGGCTCAGAGATGCCTGTACAGTGGGGGATGCTTCAATTCAGATGTTTCTGTCACATTTATAACCCCGGTATGCTCAGTACAAGAATGGAAAAAATCATATAAAAAATAATATATATATACACCCAAGCCTTTAGGACAAAGGTCACCAATCTTATCCACAATGGGCCAATGCTCACCTCACTTGGTCTCAAACAACTGATCAGTTAGATGAGCTGAGCACCTGCTTGGTTGGAATTAAAGCCTGCAGCCCCACCTTCGCGAATGTGATTGGTGACCCCTGCTTTCGGAAGACATTTTGCCAAGGGAAAACCCTCAGCCCTCTAAGAATCAACGGCAGGCTACATGCTGTACACACATACAACAACATGTGCCTATTCCACCGCTCCCTTCCACTCGACAGTGACCACGTAAGGACAAGTCATGCTTGTGATTCACAATGTAAACAGTAGATTGGTGTAAACTGCATTTTAACACTAAAAGCAGCAGCCATCTGCTAGAAACCTCTGAACCGTCAAGGTCGCTGCGGCGCAAAGAATCTAAAGACAGTTTCCCGGAAACATCAGTGTGACTTTCACTTCGGTGCTTTTCGACCTAGTGTCTGTCTGCCACATCTATCATACCATCGTTTACTACTGACAAAAATTTAAACATATTCCTCAGCAAAACACGCTGCCTCAGAACACCTAGAACACAATCAATTGCTGAATTTCATCATTTTTCAAACATTCTACATTTACATTCTATCTCTGTAGGTACTGGCAGTTGATGGACAGAGAAAATCTCTTTAAAAAGTGGAAAAACTAAAAAATTCATTGATGTATGAATGTTTACTGGAAGCATGTTTCTAGCCAACATATTTTGCATTCTTTACATGGAAATATTACTGTTTGTTGTAACATCTGATACTCAAATAAGAGCCAAATTCACTGGACTGGACCTGAACTATCGTGTCAATGCGTCACATGATTGAAGACACAGACGAGTAAGGCTGTGTCTCAAATGGCTCCCTACTCCGTGAATATAGTGTACTAGATAGGGATTACAGTACTGGTTAGGTTAGGTTAACCAAAGTGCATCCAGACAAATGTATTATTAACAGCTTAATTATTAAAGATACAAATAAAGACGGTATCAGACCGGTATCAGTATCGGCAGATATTTGAGGTTGTGGTATTGGTACTGAAACATGAAAAAGTGGAATCAAGCTCCCCCTAGAGGTAACTGTACCCTACAGATGAGGCAAAAAGACATTAGACTGAAAGACACTGGAGTATTCTTTTACGTAAAATGTTCAAAATGCACAGCTCATTCTACAATCTCAAAGTGGTGGCTTTTAGGAATCCCCTCCAAAAGTAATCTTATATTCTGAATAATATTTACCATAACCATGGTACTGATTAGTCCAAAACACCCATGTAGCACCTTCATTCATGTCTAAATGAGTTAAAAATTAGTTAAAACTAATGCCTTTTGTTTTTGGAGCACCAAAGATTTGGATTTGATAACCGTGAATATTCAGCAGGTTTTAAAAAACAGCTCGATTTTTTATTCGGCATTTCATTAGAATTTAGCACACAGCTTATTTTATTATTCCAGTAATGTTTTTAGAACAACTGGGATTACTCTTTTGATTTGATCTTTTTTATTTTAAATTATTCTATATATCAAATCAACGTCTATATTTTGTTAATTGATTTTATTAATTAAACCCATTAACCGCCGCTCAGTTGGTCTCCCCCATAGCATGACGCTATATATACTGTTTATACAGTACTGTGCAAAAGCTGTAGGCTCTTGTGCAAACTGTTTAAAAGCTGTTTATCTGAGCAGTGGGGGACTTTCTGCCAGCACAAACTAGGAAGAATTAAATAATTTCAGGATTTCTTTTGTTTGTAAAAGTAGTTGATATTGTGTGAGCTGGTGAGGAGAACACAGGTTCGGTTCCAGATTCCTCCTCGGTTCCTCCAGCCGTTGTTTGGATTTGTGAAACTCAATCAGCAGCTCCTGATTCAATTTAATGAAGGACTGATTTGAGTCAAATCAGGTATTTGAGGTGCTTGATGAGAACTATAATGTAATACTGGTCTTCCATAAGGAGAGGTCTGGGAATAATTAAGCAAACACATAGACATAAAATCACTATTTACTTTCCTAATCGAATTTGTTTCTACTCTAATATCAGGTTTTAAAACATATACTGCTCAGACGAACAGGTTTTAAATATATATGACTTTTGCATGGTACTGTATTATATCTATAAATATATATATACATATAAAAACACCTTGGAGGAGATCACTGATTGCCAGTTATGTAGATAATGGATACCAAGGTTGACTCGCATTTTGCTGGGTGATGCGGAAGAAGTGGTGAGACCAATTATGCACCCTCGAACTTCTGGACGCAGACAGCCGATCTATTTTTCAAATATATGGAAAGTGCTAAATAAACAAAGCTGTGATTTCAAGCCATTGCACTACACTGCATTAATGAACTAAAGTTACCCAACAAGACCTACTGCTCTGAAGGCAAAGTATGTTAAAGGAGAAGGGCTCTTTCCTCTTCTGTGAATAATGAAGATGAGAGCTCTGTCCAGCATTCAGTGATAATGTACAAACAGAAGAGGCGGCCAAAGTGATGCATGGGTGGTGATCAAGTGTCACATCACTCCTAGGTTCACTGAACCTCTGGTATTGAAGTCATTATTGAACTACAGCATCAAAAAACAAAACGAACAAAGGCAGATTCATCCATGTGGTCAGAATGTTTCACCAAAGAGAAGTCTAGGTCCAAATAATGATACCTTGTCTACTATCTACTAATATCTACAACTGAGGTTCCAGCTTGAGCCTGCAACCCGAACAGTGTTGGGTGTGTAACAGCTGGTGCTGTCTTTCAAGTGAGTGATTCCTTAAGAGATATTAATGTCACGCTTCTAAAGTATAGCTTAAGGTGTGTATGCATGAGGAAACAAGCGGAAAATATACAATCAAGTGTAGTCGAATGTGCATATTCTTACTGCAGTCAATACAAAAATATGCAACTAAATGCAACAGATGTCTTCTTTTCAAGAAACCGAACTATTGCCTTCACATCTATTGCCCTTCGATACATCTTGTAATATACAGATTTCACATATTCGTGTTCATATTCATGTCCAACAGTGCGTCACCCGTCACGCCTGTTGAGTTTAAGCAGCATTTCTGTGAAGACTTTTGCCAAGCCTCTCGAGAACCTCAACAGGGGGAGTTAAAACACTTCAGCTATTATTGGTTATTACTGAAACCGCTTCAAACGCATCCCACCAAGTCTGCTTTCTGCTACTGGTGCCAATACAGTGTTTCCCTGTACAGTCCAATTAAAAAAAAAAGCTAAGTAATGCATTCCATTAAAAGCACACAACCGAATGCATATGTTTCAGCTAAATGCGAGGGGGGACGGGGGATAACATTTGCAAATGCAAAAAAAGACAAAGCAGTTAAGCTTTGCAGCAACAAATATAACACTTATCAAGGAAGACGTGTTTTTGTGGCGTTCTAGCAGCCCTAAACATAATATCTGTCCACACACACACACACACTCACACACTCTCACACTCTCACACTGGTCTTCCCACTGAGCTCTAGCTCTAGCACCTACCTCAGCTGAAATCTATTATTACTACATGAGGTATTGAAAATGCTTTCAACAATCATTCTCCCCATCTATGCAATCCAAGCAGACCATCATGCACTATAGTGCTGGCACCCTGTGCTGTGTGACGCATGTCACTGTCCGGCCTTTACCCTCACCGCGACACAGCTAGGAGATACCGGCCAGCCCATATGGAGCTGCCGACGCGTTCACATTCTGTCACAATCGCTTAGGAGAGTCATCCGTCGTGCCTGCGGTGGGTACTGGGAGCCGACAGGTTTGGGGGGCAATTGGTGCTGGGGTCGTTACAGTGATGCATGAGAGCCGAGCTGGGAGAAGAGCTTAGTGTGCAAACACTGTCCTTCTGAGTCCTCCAGGATCATGACACACACACACACACACACACACACAGTCATTCCCTTCATATCTAGCCTCAACTCTGCCTTAT
>JBBIGA010000001.1:36998585-37012411 GCA_037576975.1 Alestes dentex | reverse complement strand
CGGCTGGAGGAACCGAGGAGGAATCTGGAACCGAACCTGTGTTCTCCTCACCAGCTCACACAATATCAACCACTTTTATAAACACAACAAATCTTGATACTTTTTACTACTTTCTTGTTTGTTTGCATTAATTATGCTAACTATGCTAACTTGTGTATTTGCTGGCAGAAGGTTCCTTACTGCTCAAATGAATTTATCTTTTGCACAGTACTGTATGTGAATGCTGCATGTACTGTAATGTGTACTGATTTGATCCCATCTGTGGCTCAGTTTAATAGCCCCCTCTACCTTATCCACTAACGGGAAAGGACCACAACATGGCACTTCCTACTTAGGTGGACCAGTCTCTCCATGGTGCGTTCAATCCAACCAGGAGCCGTCCAATTGGGAGGAGCCAAACAGTAGCGCCTGATCTGGGGACTCTTGTGATCTGGGCAACACCAGAATGGCCTGAGGGGCCAGTGACGAGTCCGATCCTACAGTACTGTCCAGTCATATCAGTCAGACACCTCCTCAAGTCTCAGACAAAGCTGTGTATGATGTATCAAGTGATGCTGGATGCTGGATCTGCAGCATGGTCCATAACTCTAAGAGGGGCTCTGTGGTCAGAAACTGGCTACTGATGAAGAACGAGGGGCTTACTTACACAGATTATGCATCGATTGACAGTCTGTAACTAATCAGGGGTTTCTAATAAAGTGGCCAGTGAGTGGATGAGGTAGAGGGGGCTGATAAATTGTGCTAAAGATGGAATACAGTCAGTAACGTTTGACCTGCAAAGGTAGGCGTTTCTATACGGTAGGCGTTTCTAAACTGGCCAATGATTATGACTAGAGTTGAACGAGCTACAGTCATGTGCAAAGGTTTGGGTGCCCCAGTCAACAGAAACATGCCATTTAACCCGTCTAGAGGAGTATAGAGGAGCGGGATATATTGTCTAGTGCAATGTCGTGATCCTGAATTGTTTTATTACTGTCCAGAAGCACATTCTACATTTACTGACGTATTACTATTCAAAAGAAGCACATATTTTTTTCCTCCCTCTGTGCGCGCGTTTGTGTACAGGATGCAATCTCTGCCTCTGATTGGCTTACGCTGACATGCGTTCCTTGTCTTAACCAATTATTATAGTCCCTTCATAAAAAGGGCGGTAACTTTGGCGCGTGGAGGAGAATCTAAACACAAAACCACAACAAGACCAGAGACGAGGCAGCAGAGGCAGTAGGAGACAGACACACATCACATGTGTGGAGATCCTTCACTCTAGACACACAAACAGCACGGAGACCTGCACAACCTGCAAGTCGGTGTTAAAGTACAATAGAAGAACCAGCATTATGCACAGCCATCTGAAACGGCATCCGCTAGCGAACATGGGTGATGCTAGCACTGCAGGGAGTCCAGTCCAGAGGACGCTGAGTAGCTGTTAATGTGTTAATGTGTTATATTTATTTTATAAGGTAAATGTTTTCTTTATCGACCACAGTGTATAGTGTTGACTCATTCTGTGGCATTCTGTGTGCCTTGGCTGCCGCGGCTTAAGCTGTTCCCACTTTCTGTTGTGCACTTAAATTTAGCAGAATATTCAAGGTATCAGCCTTTGTTTTGTTTTGTTTGTTATGTTGACTGTTAATGTTACAGAGAACTTTAATAGAAGTTAGTAACATGTCCCGCACTGGAACAGCCTAACTGCTGGGCTGGACGTCCAGTGCTGATTTCTCTAGAAGTGCTTTAAAGGCTCAGTCCTGCTCTCCGAGTCGCTGTGGCTGCCACTTCCCAGCTGGGAATGAAATCAATGGCTTTTTCCCATTTCACTTTCAGCTGTGAATGTTATTATTTCCCCGACAGTGACAGCATCGACTACATATCAGACTTTACAGACAACTAACGTCAAATCTAACTCTGTTTACTGTATTTATTTATTTATTGCATTTCAAAGGCAATCAGAACTATGGTGTTTTTCATCCTAAAATGCATCTCCATAATTCCTCTATTATGGAGGAATAATATCATAATTATTAATTATACAGACTACATCTGATCTTATTTGTATCACCTTCAAACAGCTCCGAAAGATTCCACCATTCTTTTAAAATTTTCTCATTATACAATCACCAAAATGCAAATCATGTCCTTCAGTGTGGTTTTGTTTCATTCAAGAGTCTGAACTGTTCACAGTTGTGGTGAGTGGAACCAGACGTCCAAAGGGTGTAATGTCTCTGAAAGTTCCGTCACAGAAAGTTTTACACAAAGTGGTTATGAATCTGCTGCCTGACATCAGAGAAGTTTTGGCCTAAAAAATACTTTTATGTAATATTCCCAACTTACTTTTTTTTTTTTTAGATTTCCCAACATTACATAATCAACATTACATAATCAACATACTTATCATCATCAACTTTTTGTTATAGACAGCAAATTAAATGCTTATACAGTAAACCCCCGCGGTTCCACAGTCGCGGCTACAATCTCTCGCGTTTTTTTCTGAGAACCGAACTAATAATAGTTAGCTTTTCTTGTCCGCCATGCCCCCTCATCCTCATGCAGGTTGTTTATGTTTTGGCGGCGGTTAGCAAGGCAATCAGACACCTGAACAGAATGAACCTCCGCTGCTCAGCACCGCCCCAAACATAAACAACCAGCACGAGGACGAGGGGGCGTGGCGGACGAGGCCCGAACATCACAGCTTTTTTTGCGGCAATATTTAATTGTTCATGCATTTGAGTGCTAAATTATTAAGAAAAATATTATTTACTAATTTTGTAAGAAATAACATAAGTTCAGCTACATTTCCATACAAAATATAAATGTATCAATTTCTTGGTACTGTGGAGAGAAACACAAAAAAGTGCATCTTGGGATGGTGAAATACCACTGTACTGTTGCTGCTGATTGGCTGCTGCCCTGTGACACTGCTGCAGTCCAGACTTTCCCCCGTGTAACGCCTCGAGTGTTCTCCTGCTTTTCATTTTGTCCTTGAATTACAGTACTATGCAGGGGTTACATCTGTATCTCACATTCTAGCACTGTGGGAGTTCAGTGTTAACTGTACAGTACGAATACAGGCTTAACTTTATATTTTCTTTAAGGAAAAGTATTAAGCTGAGTTTAAAATGAAATTAAAGTGTTTTGGGAGCATATTTGGGGACATATTTAGGGTTTACACTATGAAAATAAGCATTTTTTTTACCACATCTCAAATTCACTGTTTTTCGCTATATGTGGGTGGTCTTGGAACCAGTATCTGTTGTAGACACTGTGACTCCTGGTTCCTAGGAGAAGAAATCCGACTCAGTAAATTCCTCTACAGTGGACTATTTCACATCAAACCATTCTGAAACATTTGACTTACCTCTCTACTGAATTTTGAAGAAATGGTGAAAAATTGGTGAAATTGCTTTAGGCAAGTGGTGGCCAGTGGTGCCTAAATTGGGCCTGGAGGAGCCCTTGTCTCGTACATATTAGTGTTGTCACCCACTTCAGCTCATGAGCAGTTGGGTAATGAGCAGATTAGTAGGGTCAAGAGTGCTGGGATTCTTCAGGACCGGTTTGGGAACCGCCGTCTTAGATCAACATACAGCTTTTATCTCTGAAGCCATTGTTGCTCACTTAATATTCATTAAAAGTCTTTCAATCTTCCAGAAACGTCAATTTTCCCCTTTGCCCTGCTTTACCGTGGCAGCCTGGCGCCTTCTCTGCTCTTGGTTGCCTGTATGGCAGTCGCCAAGGAATGCTCGGCTAAATTTTTACCGAGCGCTAAGCTATCGGTTTCCAGTTCTGCGTCTGGTACTGCATACCTCATCAGGGAATAGCGATTTCACTCAGCCGCAAAAATGGATGGAGGAAAAGCTGCAAGGGAAGCCGTGGTGGCACGCTCAAAGCACTCGGCAGAATAAAGTAAAAGGTCCCAAATTTCAGCATGGGGAGAATAATGCTCAGGCTAATGGAAAAGCTTGCCATGATAATATCAGATTGCAGTTCACTGATTTCTCCTGGATGGTTATCCCTGCTGGATATGGACTGCTAAGGACTGTAGTCCAGTCGTCCAGTCATTTTAAGGGAACTGTTCAGACTTTTATGAATTCAGGCCTCATTGTGTGCAATGACGTTGGTGGAAGAACATCTGACAAATCCTTCAAATCTCTGTAGTGTCTACATTTCTGCTAAAGAGGGTTGCTAAGCTATCAAACTGAGTGGTTGGCTGGTTACCTAGCAATTACAGAGTTAATGGTTTGCTCATAGATATCAAAATGACCATTTATTGCGGACTAAATTGCAGATTGTGGGTTTGACACAGCTGAGCAGACATGGGAGCTTTGAGTGCAAGCACTATACACTTCTTACTTGTACATGTCATAGAAAGAAAGTTTTGCCACCACCATTGGGGGGTGTATTTGCTTGATTTTGAGAAGAGACAGCTAGTAGTTTTGCATAGACTGGCATTCATTGTGCTCACCCAAAGAAGAACCTTATTACACAGAGACTTTAAGTATCATTAGCTAAGCTAAGTAGTTCCTTAAAATAGCAGTCCTCAGTCTCTGTCCTAAAGATGCCTATGCTAGTCCATCTGAATCAGCTCACAGAGGGCTCAAGATGAAAAAAAATCAAATAAATCAAATAACCCCAGCTATCAAAAGGCTTGATCATGTATGAGATGCTAAAACAACAAACATTGGTTATCTAGGACTAAAGACCATTTGCATCCATTACATTAGGTTTAACAGACAAACCAAACTTTTGTTTAACATTAATTTCCAAAATCACAATGGTAAAATGTTCACAATATGGGGCCAAAGCAAGAAATCTCATTTTTAATGAATTTAGTGATCGTTTATAAAAGGTCTACCATTTAAATAATTTTCCACCTCCATTTATGCAACACATTTCCTGAATTACTTTTAACTCTCTGACTGTAAAGAAGCACCAAACTTCATTCATTCATTCATGTTCTGTAACGTTAATCCTTACTAGGGCTGCCCGGAGCCTATACCAGGGTCTACGGGCGTGAGGCAGGGACTCACCCTGGTGCTGAGCACACACACACACACACCACTCACTCATACACACACACCACTCACTCATACACACACACACACACAACTCACTCACACAAACCCCAACCCTGGAGGTGTGAGGCAGCACCGCTACCCACTGGGCCACCGTGAGGCAGCACCAAACTTTTGGAACGTAAAACTAAATTCTACAGTAGTCTTTGAGAATATAGCAAACAAACCCCATCATTTCATCCAGTGAAGGTGATATTATGTAAAATTATACTTTGATGCATTTTCCAGCATTTTTCTCATTATGGTTAGGATTATCAAGCCCTATATGTCGACCCTTATAATACGTATTACGCATTAAATTATCACATTTATACACATAATAAGAACATACCTTATGTTTACTACCAACCACACAGGCACCATGTGGTGGAAAGGCTTCACAGAAGTGGAATAATAGTTAACTTAATTTGCAGACAAATACCCAAAATTCCCTTTAGGTCACCTAGAGCTTGACCTGATGGGACCAGGATTTAGGTTTGTAACTTAATTGATTCTCAATTGTAATCCCCATAGAACGGCATTGCCAGTACAAAGGGATGGAGCAGTCGTATATGAACCTAAGGTCACGTTGTCCAGCGTGATGGAGCACCATCCAATACCTTTGGGAACATTTGTGATCCAGAGCTAATCCAACAGATCAGCATATGATCTCCCTAATGCTCACCGAATGCAATGGAATCCTCACCGCAACGTTCCAACATCTTACAGAGTAGAGGCAAAGCATGAATACAGAAGAAACATTGGACTGGCAGGTTCTTCCAACTCTCAGACATTAGGTCAGCTGTCCAAAGTCCAGAGCATGTTTTACCTATCCTTGGACCTTCACCCGGTTCCTTCTTCTGCATTTGATGGAGTGGAAAAAAAAATACTTTCACAGTGGGAATAAAGGCATGAAGAAAGAGCCTCATCTTATTGTGACTCATGCTGCCATTTCATGGCTCTTTCCTATAATCATAGGGTGCTCTTGAGTTGAAAAGACTTCCAGTGTTTCTATTCACTTTTAGAACAATGTGGCGAGGTGACGAATGAAAAAAAAAAAAAGACAAACAATTCTCCTGTTGACTCATGGCCTAGCTGTAGGCTAGCTTTAAAAAATATGACTCCTGTACACCCCGCAGCTCTATGCGGCAACACTTTTTCTCTTTTTTACTTTAATTTTCAAGCACACAGTGGAGGGAAATGGTCTGCAGTTCCAGTTCCAGGTCCTGGTAAAGGTTCCTTTTCTTGCATAGCGCTTCCAAACCATCCAGCATAATGCACCTAGCGCTGGATCCACCGCATCCTCTGCTACCTGAGGCGGCTCTGATGCACATTAAGAGCCGTATCAGAGACAGCATAAATTGTAGAGCTTTCATAGCTCTGACAGTCTAATCCTAGCAACCACTCATGCATGCCAATCGGCGTTAAACTCTGCTCCCGGAGCACGCCTGCTCCTAATTTCTGTTTGCAGAGAAAATATGGTCTTGCCTCTTCATGAAAGCCTTGAAAAGTCATTTCTAAATTTATCATGGCTTAGACAGAGATAGTGTGATACCACTTTGCTTAATTATATATGTTTTTTTATCTTTAAAAATGACTACGCTTTCAATGAAATATTCAGTTATTGCATGTTGCCATGCAATGCCTCAGGCAACTGTTATAAAATATATATTATAATAACACCTACGAGGAAAACAAAGTGATATGCACTGGGAAATGTGAGAATAACCCAATTCCTAGCTTCTAAATGCTTCTACCGAATGAGCTGAAGTCCAACCCAGTTTTCTCCCTGATTAAGTCAGGTTGATTCCGCCCATTCGCTAGGACTCCCGTTTAACCAGATGCTACACTGTAGTACAATTTTCTTATTGGGTGCTAAAACATTATCATTATGTCCAATATCTTATTATGTGCAAAAGTCTTACCATGTGCAACATCATGTGCAATTCCCTTGTTGGATTTTAAATCACTTCATTGTATGCAATATTGTATTATTATTATTATTATTATTATTATTATTATTATTATTATTATTATTATTAATATTATTATTATTATTATTATTATTATTGTTATTATTATTATATTAGTCTTCTCATGTGAAATATCACTACTTACTGTATGTCAATATTACTGATCTACATCTGATCTACACCTATCCACCATTTGTGTTATTAGTAATTCACTGAAATTAACTGAAAGTTATTTATCTATAGTATTTATACTGTAGTGTATTTCATATTGAGTGTTTGCTACAGAGCTTTTGTTGGATTTATTAGTCTTTATATTTTGTATTGTTCTTGTCTTTGTGTCTCTGTGTGTTGTGACATAAGCATTTTCCTCCAGGATCAATAAAGGCTCCTGATTCTGATGCTGATTAAACAATAGCTCTGGTGCTTGGAGGGTGAAGGCTTGCACATGCTTCCTCCAAGTCGTGTGTTTCACAACTGCATCTTTACAAACTGCCGCTAGCTGTCATTGGACCGCAATAGAACAGTCAAGCCAGTTATACTGTCTTGGACTACTGGTTACAGATGGCTGGGGCATCACCAGAGATTGGACTTGCAATCTCCTGATGACACAGATAACATTTAGATAGATGGCCCAGTTGGGAGCCCCACACTGATATTATTTCAATCCAGCTAATATACCGCACTCAAAAGACCCGTCATGGTAACTGTTTGATAAATGGTGTTTCCCATCAAACAGATCAAAGCTGCTGCACAGAAGTATGTGTTGTGGCCTCCTGTTAGTGCAGTAGACACTACTGTGGGTGGAGCTTCTGAGGCCTAGACTACAATATGAAACATATAGCCAATCATAGCTTATACAAAACCACTGTTTTTGAATGATTATTTTTAAAAATGCAAATTCCTGCAAAATCTGATTGTCTGATTATTTACACATGGCTAATTTAGCAGCATGAGCCACAATTGCTTTGCTGAGGAGCTACCTCATTATTCTAAGGCGGTGCAGATATATTGTCATATTACTTACTTTACTTATGTCATCAAAGATTGTAAATAAGGTGAACTAAGATGACTGTATATGAGGTGAACTGCTTCTTCAAGTCAAAGAGACAAAATGTGTTATAGTTCTTGCCTGCTCAAGTCTTGTTTTGTTCTCAAAATCACATCATCAGAACCTCCAGTGTCAGAATAGTCACAGCGGTCTAGGAATCATGAAGAAAAAAGTGCTCAAACTTAGCTAAACATGGCAGCTCTCACTTCATAAATCCACTCTGCACATAGGATGTGCTACAAAAATGTACCTCCACCCAAAAATGTGCTACTTTGTTGTTGTACAAATGTGAGATGAATGTCAGTAAAAATTCCATTCAACACTACATTTAGGTCTTGAATTTGTAGTTTAATATGCGACACTACAGCTGGACTGTGTTGTTGGAGGGCGAAATTGTTTAAGCACTGGCCCTATGCCTGGGAGACTGTGAGTTCGATCCCTCGTGATGCCACCCCTCTTCACCCATTTACATTTACAGGATTTAGCAGATACTTTTATCCAAAGCGACTTCCATTCCCTAACTATAGGGGGCAGTCTCCCTGGAGCAACTTGGGGTTAAGGAACCCAGTGGTGGTCTGCTGAAGGTGGCATTTGAACCTATGACCTCTTGGTCCAGAGGCAAGTATCCTACCCACTAGCACCCCAACACTGTAACCAGCATGGGCAGCTGTTAGCTAACAAAACAAATTGGCGGTTAGTATTCTACTCAAAGCAAGTCAAGCTGTCCATTGATGTCGTTTTAGTGGAGGTTCCAATAGATGCGGTGGCGATTCACATGACCCAGAGGACTCATGTGCCACCCTTCATCCTTCCAGTGCTGGTCACCTCAGGGGATTCTAGCTAGCATGTAGAACTGGACATGAGTTAAATTGGGGTGATGCCAAAAAACTACGCAGGCAGGAAATGATAACAAATTACACACACACATTTAAAATAAATATGATCTGGAACAAACAACACTGTCGTCAATGAGTTATTTCACTAAAACTAAAGTGGGCTGAATGGGATCTTTGTCCATATGTAAAGCTTGTTCACCTTCAGATAAGAAGGTGAACAAGCTTTGTTGGACAGAACAAAAGAAAAAAGAAAGAAGAGGCAGCATAACCATGAATTCATTCATTCATTCATTCATTTTCTGCGACCGCTTAATCCTTTGTAGGGTCGCGGGTAGCCGGAGTCTATCCTGGGCTCTGTGGGCGCGAGGCAGGGACTCACCCTGGGCAGGGTGCTAACCCACCACAGGGCGCAGCACAACCAATAGAATAAAAATGGTACAATGTAACAGTATAATATAAAAAAAACTGTACACTGCACTAAAGATTATTTAAATATAATTATACAAGCATAAAAGTTTATGTGTATGATATCTGTACGTTTTGAAACAGGCATGTAAGAATGCATTGGTGGGTGGAGTCAGTTCTGTGATATTTAAGGCTAGATTTATTACTGGATCAGATCAGACACATTCCATTATTCCTCCAATATCCAATTTTGACCATTTCTGCTGCTATCCGTATTGGATCGGTGCCATATGTGCACTTCCATACCATGCAGTCAACCTTTCAGGTTGTGCAGCACCTTTTGTAGCATTACACAACGCTGAAGGTGCTTTTGTGCTTTCCAGCTGTCCCAGAGTAACTCATAAAAGCACCCAAAGATCAAGACGAGGAGCTCTGAAAGCGAGGGAGAGCGAGAGGCGAGAGAATTCAGTTTCCTCCAAGCTGCCCAAATCAATACAGCTGACAAAACCATCTCCCTGTGAAGAGAGGCTAAAGGAGAACCCCCCCCCCAGGAGAGGGAATGTAAGAAAATATAAATAATCAATCCCTAAGTGGTGCCGCGCTGAAAAAACACAGCAGGCCAGAGATACCAGAGAAGGAGCAGGACTGTTTTTTTTTTATTGCTTTTACATCTGGCTGATTTTGGCTGCGTTTAAACAATGCTTTCGTGCCCAGCGATTGAATTATGATGATGTTGATTGTTTACCGAAGGAGCCCAGGTTAAGTGCAGCCTCTGGGTACTGAGCAGCTTAATCTAGAGATTCAAAAAAAGCACATTTCTGACGTTCGGAGGAGGAGAAGGCTCTTGAGCCATCTCTGCTGAGATAGCGAAATGATTAAAATACGGTGAGCCTAATCGATATCGTCATTTTTTGGAGTGTTTTACCTGGAAGGCCCTTTTTCCCTGAGTCCCTCTCATCTATCAGAGAGTTGTATTGACTTAAAACAACTGGCCTTAAGTGAGCCTTGAGTAAAACAGATGCTCTGAGCTGTTATTTCTTCTGCCTGCTCTAAAAATGAAGAGTAATCCCTTTATGGTGTTTAGAAGACAGTAGTCAAAGTCAAAGACAAAGAGGGTGTGCACCTGGTATGGTGGAGGTTTGATGCATTTTTTCCTGGTTGAATGGCATTGAAAAGTGTTTTTTGGCATTTTCCATGGTTGAAAAGTAGTTAGATGGTTCAAATGACTTTAGAATGAAGTTCATGTTCAAAAACGTGCATGGTGCTTTAAATGAAGGCTCTCTCACCAGTAAGCTCCAGGCAGTGGTGAGGCCAGGTTCATTTCACTTATGAAATTCGTCCGTGAGCTTCTCAGGTATTATGAGGACTGCAAAAATCTCATTTATTTTGATGAATTTTGGCTGGAACTTCGGAGCGGAAATGCTACTTTATGTCCTTATGCTAAATAAAGGCGCCGTACTGCTAACTCAGCATAAAGAAGGTCATTGGCAGCTCTAGATGATTGCTTGCTCCCTCTTTCCAGCAGTGCCTGGTAATGGATTAGCCAGGTAAGTGAACTGGATAGGTTAGCATGCCTGGAGGCTTTCGGGCGTAACCGTCCAAGCATGGCTGTCTCATGTCTACCTGTCTCGTTTAAAGCAGATTTTTACGCAGAAATAATAATGTAATAATTAACACAGTGTAAGTCACATCATTACACATTTGACTCTAAAATACTGAGTTGTGCAAGTCGTCTCAAATAGACTTGAAGATGTGGTTTCTGCTATTGTGTGACATGCTCATAACTATAAAAATGGAAAGGGTAGGCCACATCACGTAGCTAAACATACCAGCTGAAGCCATCTTATAGGCCAAATTGTGGATATCAGACAGCGCCAGAAACCACATAAGCAAGTCTCTTAGACAGGCTGAGATGGTTTGAGACAAGTGTTTGGTGATGCTCCAGTACAAAACTAAAGAAACGAAGTTTGTACACCAAGACTACATTTGGAATAAAGGGGAAAACTGTGTAAAAGTTTTTGTCCAAAGCTTTTTTTAAAATACAAATAAAAAGGTTTTCTGCATCTCCAGCAAAACATATTGCACAATATTTGGGCCATTCCAGCCAATGTCTTTGAAGTGCCAAAGGAAGTTTACCTGAAAGAAGACGAAATGGGCCAGCGTCACTCTCGAAAAAGAGCCACTTGTATTACGCCGCAAGGTGAAGTTGGAAGGGAAATTGGCCCAGGGGAGTGACAAACGTATTCTTTTATCTCTCGAATGGACAACCGAGCCAAAACTGTGTTCACGATCCTCCATTTCTCAACACTTCGCTGTCCTGCCGTGGCTTCCAAAAAACCTTCAAAAGTTTTCAAGCGTTTTACTCCTGCAAAAAGATAATGAAGAATGTTCACTAAAGGACACAGTGCTGTGACAACACTCTGGAGGTAATCACCTCAGAAGCCCTGAAATAAGTCTTTAAATTGCTTTTAACCTTCAGCCCCAGCACCGGCTCGATCGTGCCAAGCCGTGGAGAGTCTCCGGGGCCTCCGCGGAGAGTGTGTGCCGGAGACTTGTCAGATCACGGATGCCAAGAGGCGATAATAAGCAGTCAAAACCCATTATTACCCACAATGCAAGAGTACTGGATTCAGAAGAAACATGACGTCTGCTCTAATGGCCTTCCTGCTTCTCGCACTGACAGGGAGAAAGACAGAGAGGGAGAAATAGAGGAGAGCGAGGCAAAATCAGTTCTTTCTTTGAAGTACGGCAGCGCTGATCTGAGCCTCTTTTCGGCAAATTTAGCTAAGTGGCTGGGCGGTTTGGCTATTAGTGCTACTCTTGTAGAAGGATGCACTTACAGAAAAACTCTTGACCCTGAGATGGAAACAACAAATTTACACATTGTCATAGAAGAACCACCTTTGGCTCCATGAAGGACCCTGTTTGTAAAAGAGATGTGGGAGGGTGAAAAACCTACATCAAGAGTTCTTCCTAGAACTTTTTCATTGTGTAAACCGTTAAAAAAATCTCAATTACAAAAGCAGTTCTTAGCATTTAGCAGACACTTTTATCCAAAGCATCTTCCATTCCCTAACTACAGGGGGCAGTCTCCCTGGAGCAACTCAGGGTTAGGGGTCTTGCTCAAGAACCCAGTGGTGGTCTGCTGAAGGTAGGATTCGAACCCATGACCATGACCTATTGGTCCAGAGGCAAGTATCCTACCCACTAGGCCTCCACCACCTCCTCCAATTTATTGATCTACGAAAGTATTTATAGTATTTATATCCACCTCTCTTACTGACCACAGCATTCTGTGTATATAGTATGGTGACAACAGGATTTTCTGTATATAGTAGCGTATATGTAGCAATAAGCATTCTCTGAGCATTTCTGGAGAGTTTTATTCTGATTTTTGTTTTGACTTGTACTATATTTCATATTGTTCTTGTCTCTGTGTCTCTGTGTGTCTGTGCAGTTGTAGCATAAGGGCTCAATGAAGTTTTCTGAGTCAGATTCTGATTCTGATTCTACTTTAGAGAACCTTTTTGGTACCTTTTAAGAGCACAACTACAAACAGTATCAGCCGTTTAGAAGGCTTAAAGTTCTTGATATAATTGTCCAGTGATGATGCCACCATATTCCCCAGTCATCCAGCCACCCAACCAAAACCCTACAAGGAATTCAGAACAATATCTATGGGCCTATATGGAACGATGGCCATCTTGCTTAAAACTGTAGGTTAACAACGGATTAGAGCTGAAAACATTACAGGTTGTAATGACATGCTGTGTTGCTCATACCCTGTTATATTTCCCCCAAGTCAGAAATGCAACTTTGAAAAGTTCTTCTCTGAGGTCTGGTGAGTGGACGACCATCCTTGAAACAAAACCTTGTGTCTCTGTTTTCCATTTTTTAAGGTCCAAGAGCCTTTAACACTGTCAAAAATGAAAGAAAAGACCACTTAAGAAGGTCCAAAATGATTTAGTTAATAAAAATGTCTCCCCTCTCTCTTAAAGCTGCTTTTTGTAAGATACAGGGGTTTTGTTCCCATTGATGTCTACTTCTGGTTGCACCAAAAGTGCACCTAAATGAATGGCGTTTTAAAATGTGAATGCAGCCAGCAGATGGTGTGTGTCTACATTAGTTCTCCCTATTGTCGTTTGTGTAGCTTGTGTGTGTATTCTCTCTATTATAACCCTATAGAGAGCTGATTAGCGGAGGCTGCTCTGTGCTTTAACTGTGTTCCTCCATTCATCTGCACCTGCTACCATTCAAACTTAAACCTCTGCATGCTAATACAGTTAGCATCTGATCTTCACAATCAATATGCGCGTTGGATTCTGAATCCAATGTGAATTAATTTACGGTAAATCCCTGTTGAATTCCATGCAATATAGTTCAAATCAGTGTAGTGCATTGGGCAATTTGTGCTCCACTCTTGAAATGAAGGGTCTGTGTGAGTGTGTGTGTGTGTGTGTGTATGTGTGTGTTTGTGTGTGTGTGTGTGTGTGTGTGTGTGTGTGTGTGTGTGTGTGTG
>JBBIGA010000001.1:36985461-36997003 GCA_037576975.1 Alestes dentex | reverse complement strand
CTGAGTTCTGAGGGTAAACACCGGTTCTAGACTGTTTTACACCAGTTATATTTACTGAAATCAGAGTTTACTGATACTCTCTGAGTTCTGAGGGTTATCGGACCCTTAGGCATCCAGTAAAATGTAATGAGGGGCCTGTTTTCACAGAGCATGATGATTGTAGTGTTTATGAGGTTTCATTACATTTGCATAAGTCTTATGACATTTATAAAGTCTTATTTCATCAAGCACCCATAGTCATTACAAATTTGGACAGAAACTGACAAAAGCAGTCTTCATGGCAAATGAAGGTTGGAATAAACCTATGATTTTGTGAACGCATGTTTATGTCAGGCATCATGAAAAACTTGCGTCAATCATGTAGCCTTATGAATGCGACAGTGTCACCAACAGACCCAGCCTACTACTTATGTCTGTGGATTGATTATAGTCATGTACTTTTTAGTTATGAGAATTCATAGACCCTGAGGGTTCCATGGGCGTGTCAAGCCATTATTCTGATAATCCTTGTTCCTACTCTTTGTCCGATATTGGCTGAAAAGCACTTGCTTTATGACTCATTTTGTGCCTATTTTCTCAAAAGGGACAATGAGTTCTTCCCAAGTCTTGGTTCTCTGTCCTACATTTGGTTTATTTGGTTCATGGCCAGTTTCTGCGCAGTTTAGATTCCCAATAAGACTTTGAATTGAAATGTGTGTATAGACCTCTAGGGCACTAAAGCATTCCAGCACATTGTGTGTGTGTGTGTGTGTGTGTGTTTGTTTGTTTGTTTTTGCATGTGTATTTAGAGGAATATTCTAAAGTTATTGCAAAACATGCTCCATTATTGTATTGAAGAACACTTTGTTTCCAATTAGCCAATATCAAAGCAATTTTATGTGAGCGTAGCGCCAGTGTGTGTGTGTGTGTATGTGCGTGTGTGTCTTTGTCACACAGTCCTTAATTGCTGGTAGCTGAATCACAGCATATCTTTAAGCTTCTGTAATACATTTCCAGGCCCGACACTTTCATTTTCACTTCGGTAAAATAAAGGAAGAAAATCAAATCCTCCATATCTCACACTCATTCGCAAGACACCCATTCATCATATTTAATCTCATTGCAATTATTGCCATATTGATCTGCTTTCTCTTGGCAAATTCTTAACATGTGTTATTAAACTTGGAAAGTGCTGCCTCTGTGACCGCCTGCGCTTCAGTGTACTTCAGAGTTGAGTAACCCCTGGTGTGAAGGACGCTTGAACACTGGATTGGGTGTTTAGGCTGGGAGTGTAATTTTTACTGCACCCTCTCAAACTGAAGGGTGTGTTACAGCAGAAACAAAACCCAAAATCACCAATAAACAAAACAACAAACACACACACTTTCCAGCTGGCAGGGGGGGAAACTCTCCAAAACACTGGACACCAAGCTGACCCAAGAAGAGTTTAACTGTAGGAGAAAGTCCATCTGAGCCTGGAAAGCTGCATAACTTCCCTGTGGCGTTGCTCTGGCAGACGGCCAAGGAAGCCTTGTAGGTGTGATATGCATGGGTCAGGCGTCCAGCCAAGAAAGCCGTGGAGCTGCAATGCAGAATAACTCGATGCAGTTTCAGGTCGCTCAGCAGCCTGGACAAGAAGCTTCATAGAGGCCATATAGAGGAGACACCCCACCTGCCACCCTCCTGAAAGGGGCGATCCTGTAAATTACCTTAAATCCCTTCTCTGCTGTGCGACCCGAAGGTTCCCTGTGTTAAGAAGTCGTTGTTATACAAAGGAAGTCCTTTGGCAATTGCTCCTTTCACACCAAAATGTACATTTGATCAAACACCGTTCTCTCCAACTCCCTAGTAACTCCCCTACTTATACCAGAAGCCACACCATTATCCCTATGGTGTTTACCTCCCTTTTCACATTACCATAATTATCACATTTTCCCACATACATCATCATATCACTTCATCTCAATACCACACTAACGCTTTTCTCTCTCTCTCTTCTCTCTATTTACAGTGAATTTCTATAGCCTCCACCTTCCAGAACACACTCCATATGTGAGACAGTCCATAGAACCTAAGGACTCCGAGGATAAAGGGTAAGTAGATGCACCTTTCATACATACTTTTCAGTTCATATTAAGTCCTCGTAGGGAATTATGGTGATGGCTTTGTGCCAGCTCGTCATCACAGAGTCACTCAGGTGGCCGAGCAAGGAAGAGGTACAATGTAGAGTCACGCCTCAGCCAGGCCAGGTAGTGTAGTGGGATGGTGTTGGCCTAGAGGGGTAGGATATTTGCCTCTGGACCAAGAGGTCATGGCTTCAAATATTACCTTCAGCATCCCACCACTGCGTTCCTGAGCAAGACCCTTAACCCCAAGTTGCTCCAGTGAGACTGTCCCCTGTAGGCAATAGATAAAATGGTTTGTTGCTTTGGATAAAATGGAAATGTTGTGTCACTCAGGTGGCTGGGCCCTGAAAACTTCAAAGATGCAACGTAGAGTTGTTCAGTGACCAGGCCAAGAAACTTTGTAATGTAGAATCGCTTTCAGCCAGTCCAGAAAGCGCAGACGCCATGTATAGTCACTTAGATGGCTGGACCAGGTAGCTTTGTAGTCGCTTGGCAGCCAGGTCAAGAAGCTTCAGAGGTGTAATGTAGGGTCACTTAAGTGGCCAGGCCAGAAACTTGACGGATGTGATGTAGAGCCACTCAACAGACAGGCCTTTGTAGTTGCTCAATGGCCAGGCCTGAACCTTCATAGGTGTAATGCTGAGTTGCTCAGGTGGCCAGGCCAGGAGCTTCAAAGATAAAATGTAAAGCCACTCTGGTGATCGGGGTAGGAGGCTTTAATGTAGAGTCACTCAGGAGGCCAGGCCAGGAGGCTTCATAGTACAATGTAGTGTTGCTCAGGTGGCTTGGGCAGAAACCATCATAGATGTAATGAAGAGTCACTTGACAGACAGGCCTGGAGGATTTATAGGAATAATGCAGAATCGCTCAGGTGGCCAGGTCTGGAAGACTACCGCAGCCGCAGCTTGTGTGAGGAAGCAAGTAGCTTTAGGAAATGCAAGGGGTGCAAAGCCAAAAGAATTCCAGCCTGTGCTCTCAACAATCGTTTGTGAAAGAAAACAGCCAGTGTTTACTGTCAGTACTGGTAAACTGGAAGAACGGATTCATTTCAGCAAACTCCTCCTGTTACTTTATGCTTGGAGACGACATGCATATGCAATGAGCCAAAAGTGCAAAAGAGCAGCGACCCCCCCTTTTGACTTTATTACGGTGCTAAAGAGCCGTTGTATGAATATGATATGAATATATCACGCTTTATTGGCATTCCGACATCTTTGGTCCTCAAGCTGAGAGACAACAACAACATACTTCACATGCAAATGACACATTGTTCCACTCGCAGCTCTCTGAATCAGCTTTGGACCTTTTGTTCGCCCTCCTGAGCCTGAACTAATGATGCAACAACAGCGGCGGCCAAGAAACTCTACAAAAAGAAATTCCAGTTGTCCAATTACTGGACCCCTGAAATTGAGGTGATGTGCAAGATGGCATGAATTTTACCCAATTTAGATGAAGTGGCATTGAGTTAAAGCTTAGATTATGTACGAAGTGTGTTCGTATGTGTGTGTGTGTGTGTGTGTGTGTGTGTGTGTTTCTTCACCACCTTTTCCACTCTGCTCCTCCAGCAGTGGGATCTGGTCAGTAGGTGCCATTACTCAGGATATCACAGCTGTGCTCTCAAGCTGGGACTGTTCCCTTTCACACACATCCATCCAAACATCCAACTCCGCCGAGTACAGAAGTGCTGAGCTGCTCCAACTTCTTACACCACCAAGGCCTTCCGGACCTTCTGGTCCTTCTACATTTCTGTAATTTTCCGTCCATTTTTTATTCCGTATAATCCTCTTTGTATCTAAACTTTGCAAATACCGCAGCTTTAATCTTAATCGTACATTATTCAGTCATGAACGGGAACAATAGGATTAAATTCATAAAACTCCCTACAGAAAAATATTCAATCAGACTTTTTTTGGGGGGTGTCTAGGTACATCAGCAAGACTGAATCTCTAACATGTTGGATTTACCACCAACAGAAAGTAACGGTAGAATCACGTTTAAGTGAATATTGGTGGGACCAGTTACATAAGATAAGACAAGATAACCCTTTATTAGTCCCACTCGGGGAAATTTGCATTGCTAAAACAGCAAAGTGGACAGAACAAGAGAAGAAAGTAGAAGCAGCATGACATATAAAAACTATACAGTATAACAATATAAAACACTGTACACTATACAAAATATTATAAAAATATATAAGTTTGTAATGGGACGCCTGACCCCCGTGAAAACCAGGCAAGACCTAGAGAGCTGTGTGGACAAAAGTAATGGGACACCTGACCATTACACCAACAGAGACTTTAATGATACTGCATTCAGATACATAGACTTTCATATGGAGTTGCTTCCCCATTACAACTGCTACGGTGGTTTGCCCAGCATTAACATACATGCATGTACAGTGTGGAGTATCTTCAGGTGCCTAATATTTTGGGACCAACTCTGTGCCAGGACTCATAACCTGAAGAAAACATCATTGAAAAACTACACACAATGTAAAATATTTGTTATTATGTCAGTAACAAGCTTCGTTTAAAACATAGAATGCCTTTTACACGCTTCACTTGTGCAAAAGTTCAGATGTATGGCTGTCAAACACACCACTAGAACCCCATAACGATACGAGCAAACTGGAGATGAGCATTATCACATAGTGTGTTTTTGACTGTGTTTTGATATTTATGGCCCGAACTGAAGGCCAAGCTCTGATAGTCATGGTTTGCCACTGGTTTCACCCACAGAATCCATGCTAATTGGTAGCTTTGATTTAGTTCAGTCACCATCAGTGTTTCTTTTAACTGATTTTCAGGCATTTCTATTATGTACAGTACTGTGCAAAAGTCTTCGGAACCTATGCAAATAGCTTCAAATGTTTCTCAGTGTGTGATAAAGTGTCTTTATGCTAGTTAAATAACGCAATCAAACAAGAAAGCAGCAAAAAGTATCAAAAAAAAGTTTTCTCGGTAAAAGTGGTTGATATTGTGGGAGCTGGTGAGGAGAACACAGGTTCGGTTCCAGATTCCTCCTCGGTTCCTCCAGCCGTTGCTTAGATTTGTGAAACTCCAGTAATACTGGACTTCCACAAGAACACACTGATATTCTGAACATGACATCACTATTTACTGTATGTTATTTGTATTTATTCTTTTTATTTATTATTTTAGTAAATGTAAAAAACACTCACTGCTCACCTAAATTGTTTTTGAATATAATTTTCAGAGGTGCCTGAGACTTTTGTACAGTACTGTAGCTCCTCCCAAAGCAATACTCAAGTGGGACCGGTAAACAGGAGGTTGAGGATTTGTTCTAGGAGAACATTCATCCATTCTCTGAATGGATGACTATCATTAACCAGGGCTCTGGGGTGGGTCACAGGGCAAAAAGCGAAGAAACACCCTGAACAGGTTGCCAGTCCATTACTGGGCAGATGCAGTGAGTCTGAGGAACAGTACTGAATTTATCTGTGAATGTCAATTAGAATCAGTTGTAATAATTTCCTAACCAGCACTTGTATTTGGGGTAGCTCGCGGCCTGGCAGTTGGGGAGTTGCTTCTGTGATCAGATGGTTGTGAGTTTGAATTCCAGAACTGCCAATGGCACCACAGAGGTACTCCTGAGCAAGATCCCCACACACTGCTCCCCGGGCTTCACTCAGGTGACTGGGTTAAATACAGAGGACTCAGGTCATTTTCTCTGGGATCAATAAAGTGTAAATAAAATAACATTAAAAAAAATACTAAAAATTTTACAAAATTGTCCAGTTAAACAAGAGTGTTCCAAAGTGGTTCATCCCATTCTCTTGACTGATACAGCTTGCAAAATGTTGTGTATACAGCCTGAACAGTGTCAACAAATCCTGCTTCCGAAGAGAAGCCCTTTCGCTATCGAGGTAACCTTTCAGTTGAGTCAAACTTGGCTGTGACTGCGGTGGGAGTTTTTTTTTTGTAATATCACAAGGGACATCAGGTCATTTTTCCATTCCTTTGATCCAGGGACAGTGGTTAACCAGGGGTGGAGATGGCCATCTGGCCAGGCATCCACATCCAGCCCTGCAGAAAGCGCCAGGGACCCGGGGAAGTTTGCCTTTTCAGTTTATTTCAGCTTAGACTGCACATTTGCCAGCCAGATATTTCCATTAAATTTCATGGCAGGCATCAGCACTAAAACCAGCACTATGCTGCGGAACACAACTTTCGCGCAGCCTGTGTTGTGATCTCGATCTCCTTCAACTGGCTAATTAGTGCACCCAGGTAAAAGAGAGTAATCTTTCAGGTTCTGCTGCGGGTGAGCTGGAACAAGGCTTGCCTTCCATTAGCTGAATGCCATAGAACGCCTCTTGAAGTGCAAGTAAATGTCATTGCCCTGAAAAAAAGGTCCCCAAGTTGAAGGCTTTTCACAGATGAGAGCTAAACAGATGTGACATGGCACATTAGAAACGTAAAAAGACTATCAAATTTATACGCTCTATATTTTTGTATGTTAATGGTTAATTGTTTCGTTTTTGTTCTTTTTGTTCTTTGTGGCTCTGTTTTTGTTCTTCGTATTGCACTATGGGCCTAGAGCAACGGTTCTCAACCTTTTCAACGTTAAGGCCCCCTGTCTATCACAGCACGCTGCCAAGGCCCACTCGGCCACATTAGATGATATTAAACAACTTTTTGCGGACCAATGGCCTGTCTCGATTTTAGATTCGCGGCCCAATCAAAAGCCTTCGCGGCCCATCAGTGATCCGCAGCCCAGTGGTTGAGAAACCAGGACCTAGAGGAACATCGATTCATTTCACTGTGTATTGTGTTCCTCAGCTCAGCTTTGAACTTTGAATTTGAACGTTAAAATTGCAGTTAATGGAATTTTCATTATTGGCTTTTGTTTATATTATTTGTATTATTTAATTTACTGGATTATCTCAAACACCCAGCTTTACCCTGACTCTGACCCTTACGTAATATTATTTCATATATCAGCTCATTATTTCTTAAAGAGATACTCCAATCTAAAACTATAATAAAATGTTTTTTTGTTCTTTTCTGCAGTACTCTGTAGCGTAGTGCTGTATCCCTATACCTCATAGTTCTGACAGAATGTACAGTTTTATGCAGTTTCATCAGTGGGCTAGGAAAAGCAACCGAGCTAGAACATTCGTGTCCTGAAAGCTTGTTAGCCTACTGGAAGTGATGATAACTTTTTCAGGCTTCCCCAGAGGAAAAGAAAATTCTGAAAATTCTCCTAACCTTATTTTATTCCCCTCACTATTCTTTTGTTTATTTCACAATGTCTTATGTCTGTATATGCACACTGTGGAGCCTGAGCTTCACCATTATGTCTCTCTGCATACTGTATATTGTTGAGATGATAATGAAGTTCACTTTGACTTTGACTTTGATCTCATATTTGTCCAGTCTATTTCTTCAAGAAATAACTGAGCTTGGTTTAACATTCATAGGAGATTTTGGCCATTTTCTCACACGTCTTAAATTCAGATCCTGAGAAAGAGCCTTGATCTAATCTCCCAATTTAAGATCTTAAAATGCTCTGTCCCTTCTTCCATTGCTCTGATCTCTATGGTGTCAAATAATCAGATCTTGAGATGAACCATAAAATCCAAAAGAAAACTTGGTTGGCTTAAATATGAGCCTGTACAACATCTGAAAACTGTCTCAGTGATCAAATTCAAGTCTCAACTACCAAAGTCAGTTTTGATCCATAAGGTTTTTAAAGAGAAGAAAACTGAGAAGCCGATGGGAGAAGCAGAAGAACTTCTCAAGTCGATTTTTTTTTTTTATTATTATTTCTCTTAAGGGGGTTTAGAAGAAACAAGTCAGATCTCAATAACCTTCAAATAGGAAGATGATTTATTTCTGACGAGACAAAGAAAAGTCTGTTGTGAGCAGCAACATGGGTGTCCAGTGTCAGCTCATGTTGGTTTGGCGAAGAAAGAGTAGCAAGGGGTCTCAGTGAAGAAGAACAAAAAAGCAGTTTTTGTTCAGAGAAGTGAAGTTGAAGTGAAAGTAAGTTACGCAAGCAAAAGTATCGATATTATTTTTTTCCTGCTTGGTTCTTTTGTAGCCCTGTTTGACTGTCAGTGTGTATGGAGGGCTGGAGGAGGTGTAATTTTACGTGAAATTATGTTTCTTTTCAAATGGTCAGAGCTGGAAAAGAGAAGGATTTTTCTTTCTTCCTTCCTTTCTCCTACACTTCGCCCAAATGAGCGGGCTCTGAGGCGGCCTGGGGTGTTTGACTGACAGCTGCGGAGAGTCTATACCTGTACATGTATGTTATGAGTGGCTGTGGTAATTAGCCGCTGTTATTCAGCCCACTCCCAAGAGCTCTAATAGCTCTTATTGTGTGTATGTGTGTGTGTGTGTGTGTGTGTGTGTGTGTGTGTGTGAGTATGTCTGATCTCCAGGAGACCTGTTCGACACTGGAATGAATAACGGAATTATTAGACTTATATAACAGTCTCATCTCTTTCTCTCCATATGGGATCTTTTCAGAATGAGGATTTTTCTCGACGTATTCAGCCGCTGGAGAGACTGAAATGCGCATATTCGATCGGGGCCCGTCAAAATATCAAGTTTCGATCCAGGTCCAGGACTACTTCATATGCAAGATGAGTCTTGGGTTTGTTTTCCAATGAGTGATTTGTATAGAGTAGATTGGTTATTACTAGAACAAATATGTTTACATAAATTCAATACATTTCACAAAGTTAATCTCTTCCTTTGTCTCTAATATAAGATATATATTGCATTGGAGGTTGCAGAGCTAAGATTAGATAAGAAAAGATAAGATAGGAAACTCACTATTCACTATAAGATTAGAAATTCACTATTCACATTTACTAGTTATTAAAAAAAAAGTTGTTAAATAGTTGTTACTACCAGTGTAGAAGAAAACTGAATGTTTCAATTTTCAAAATTGAAAATGCCTGCCTTTTTTTTTTTTAAACACAAGTAGTGTTGGTAGTAGATTAGTGAGGTGGGCCATCTGCATTTCCGTTTCAGCATCAGGCACCTGGTCCACAGAGGTACTGTCCCTGTAACTAATGATTGTAAGTTGCTCTGGATAAGTAAATGTAATGATGGCAAATGGTGGTGATAATTGGGGCAGCTGGATGGCCTAGTGGTTAGGGTGTTGGCCCTGCAATCAGAGGATTGAGGTTCAAATCCCACTGCTGAGGTACCCTTGAGCAAGGTACTGCCCCTCGCAATGCTCCCCGGGCGCCCACCAGCGGCAGCCCCCCACCCTTTAGGGCAGCTGGATGGCCTAGTGGTTAGGGCACTTGCCCTACAATCAGATGCTTGGGGTTCAAATCCCAACTGCTAGTGTCACCGCTGAGGTACCCTTGAGCAAGGTACCGTCCCCTCACCCTGCTCCCCGGGCGCCTCACTGCAGCAGCCCACTGCTTCACTTGGTGAATGGGTTAAATGCAGAGAAATCATTTCACTGTATGTGTTGTACTTGTATGACTATGCATGTGATAAATAAAAAGAATCTTCT
Organism: Alestes dentex; assembly: GCA_037576975.1. NCBI lineage: Eukaryota > Metazoa > Chordata > Actinopteri > Characiformes > Alestidae > Alestes > Alestes dentex. The sequence continues at coordinate 36,987,401 of JBBIGA010000001.1, read as the reverse complement.
AATTTATCATGCTAAATGCCAGTAGCAAGCAGTTGTCCTCTCCACACACACAAAATCAAAATTGGTTGATTCCACTGTCCCTTCCTAATTATTTTGGTGGATATTTTGAAACGGGAGAGACTATTCGGTAAACTGATTGGATCATTTTCCATTGGGCATTTAAAAATGTAACCCTATTGTTTCCAACCATAATAATGCAGTAAGAGCAGAACCACAATATAGTTTAAATACAAACATGATTCTGTCAAATAGAAATGAACTAAAAGGTACACACGTCTATTTTTAGGGTGCCTTCACACCTGCCTTGTTTGGTCCAGACCTTCGTTCTGGAGAGCATTTATGAGCTCAGGCACTGATGTTGGACGAGGAGACCTGGATCACAATCTCCATCCCAGTGGAGGTCAGGGCTCTGTGTGGTCAGTATATATATATATATACAGTATATATGTGTGTGTGTGAGAGTGTGAAAAAATATATGTGTGTGTATATATATATATATATATATATTTGACCTCATTTGGCCAGTGCTCTGCTCGGTTCTACTTCACCATGAGCATACAGAACTGAAAGGCTTTGTTTCCGAGCACATTGTTTTCACTTCCTGCAAAAGAAAGGAAGGTTGTTACATATTGTTTCACACAGCAACTTCTTTCGTCAGTCTCTCTTTCAAAGCAATTGCGATTTCATACTGGTTTTGTTCCATAATCCCTTTGTGACGAAACACATTCAGGTAAATGTCTTGGATTCTTCTCGGCTAATTTCGGAGCTTCTTGCCTCGGCAGAGCGTGTCTATGGTCAGTCCGATTGCGAGGCTTCGTTAGCAATTATCATAATCGTCTTTTAAGTGCATGGCGCCATTTAAGTGCTTCTTACATAAATCTGAAATGTCAGCTCCCATGGCCGCGTACACCCACACACACCTCCGCTGTCAGCATGGCCCCTAAACTCACTCCATCACTCACACTTTTTCATGGAGCTTCCTTTGTTACACTGCTACACTGAGACTTCCTCCTCTTGTGGTTCCTGTGGCCCAGTGCCTACATGTACACGCACATGCACTCTTCACATTTACCAAGTACACACTTGAGCCGTTTCTGAAAATATGTAGGCCCTTGAGGACCCCATTCAGTTCAGTTTTATTTTGCTTGCAATAATGAACCTATAAATAAATTGACCACAATAATATCTGACATGTTTGGAAGAATATACTGGTTATGATTATAATTATTATTATAACATTGGGGACACTGGGGACATGGGCCCCACCATGACAATATTGACATTGGGCTGGCCCAATCATATCTCTCTTAATAGCAGCACCCCCACGCCCCTTCAAGCTGTACCTTCATACAGTACTGCACAAAAGTCGAAAATAGCATTTAAAACTGTTGAGTTGAGCAGCGAGCAGCTGGATGGCCTAGTGGTTATGGCGTTGGCCCTGCAATCAGAAGGGTGTGGGTTTGAATCCCGACTGCTAGTATCACCACTGAGGCGTCCTTGAGCAAGGTACCATCCCCACACACTGCTCCCCAGGCGCCTCTGAACCTGTGTTCTCCTCACCAGCTCACAACATATCGACTACTTTTATATAAACAAAATACATCTTGATACTTCTTACTGCTTTCTTGTTTGTTTGCACTTATTCTAATGTTAACGTTGCTATCAGAAAGACAATTTAACGCTGGGAAAATCACGTTAAAGACTTTCGCACAATACTCAACACTGGTGACTTGAGGGTCTAAACAACTGCTAACAGCAAGAATAGCAAGAAACAGGACAGGGACACACTTTCAAACCGCATGTTGCTACGCTCTCAAACACACACACGCACACACACACCAGAGATGGGGACTCGAGTCTGCAACTCGGACTCGAGTCGCACTTAAGTCACACAAACAGAGATTTGTGACTTGACTTTAGACTTGCCCTCAATGACTTGA
>JBBIGA010000001.1:36971977-36982193 GCA_037576975.1 Alestes dentex | reverse complement strand
ATTCATGAGAGCAGTCCCACTCCGGAGCTCCGCAGCTTTAACACACACACACACACACACACACACACACTCACTCACTCACACACACTTACACACACACGAGGGAGAGAGAGAGAGAGCGCGCGAGGCAGACGGCAGGAAAAGAATGAGGAAGGGCTGGCGCGCGCTGGAGATCTCTGCTCTCTGAAGCGCGAGCTTTGCTGAGGAAGCGTCGGCGCTCGGACCGCTGCGTGTCGGCCTCGGAAAAAACAGGGACGAGAGAGAAAAGCGTGCCCGTGCGCGCGCTCGAGCGTGCCCGTGCGTGCGCGCGTGTGAGTGTGTGTGCGTGCGTGCGTATGGGAACCGAGGAGCGAATCTAACCCTTCCGTCTCGCGCATATAAATCAACCCACCACCCCACCAATACCACCACCACCTACCCCCCTCTCCTCCCACCACCACCACCACCACCACCACCAAACACCACCGAGCAGCAGAACCCCACGGAGGCGAATGCGAGCTTGGGCGCGGAGGACTCCACACGCGCCCTGACCTCTTCTCCCCCTACACGAGGGCAAGGTAAGATCCACGTCTCGTCTCGGTGCTTTTCTTCGGGACGGGACCCCCTCGCGTTGGGGTCTGTGGTGGGACCCCCTCCTTCCTCCCACCCAGGACTGTCCGGTGTGTGCACTAACGTTACCCACTGCGGCTGCGGCTGTAGCGTGTGTGCCGTAGACTGGTCGCGCGTGCTCGTGCCGTTAGGAAATGTGCTCGTGCAACTTGTGCTCAGAACCGACCCCGTCCGCTCCAGTGTGCCGCTTTCATTCGAGCGCCGCACCACCTTAGATGCGCAACATCCGCAGGAGAGCGCGCCACATGCGGTTCTAGGGGAGCGCAGTCCGTGGCACGGAAGGAACCGGTTCTTATAACGCGTCAGTGTTACTTCCAGCGCCGGACGGAACGGCACGCGCTCGTTCGTGGGGCGAGGAAAGGTGGACAGTGAATCGACGATACATTTCTGCCCAGATTTGAGGGGGAAAAAAAACCCCTCATCAATCGGTAATTTCGATTCACAAATATGGGAAAGCTATAGAAAGTCACGTGACGAGATTGGGAGTAAACGTGTGTATTTCCCCATGAGGTCAATCACATTCAAATGCATGCTGATGGTGAAGAGTGTGTGCAAGCGCATGTGAGGTGTGCAGCCTCGGTCACCCTTTGCCTGCAGGCGGACACTGGCGGCATTTCCCAAAGCCTGCCCCTGTTCCCTCACGCGTGCTGGAGCGCCCAACCTCTGTACGCTCTGCTACGCTGTCTCAATTACTCCTGGCATTTTATCCAAAGTGTGTGCTCTGGATGTCGCTGATATAACTGCTCAGTCGTAAAAGAAAAAAAAAAGATAAAACAAACAACAAAAAAAAAAACAACACTTTAAACATTTTGCAGGGCGAGTGTCTACACATTCAGCTACCCATAATACTGCAAGGGTCATTTGTTTATGTTGTATACCTTGTGTCTTTTATTACTCATTCTCCATTTGTTCTCTCCGTCCGCAGGTTTCCAAAGCAGCAGACTGTTCATTTGTCACCCGTCGCAGAACAATGAGGCATCCCAAGGTTTCCTCGTTCCTCTCAATGGGGCTTCAGTATCTGGTGATTGTGGCAATACTCCTCACCAACATCCATCGTGTGATGGCGGAGAATGTGCATGACCAGAGCTCAAACCATAACACCTCTGCCAACAAGTCCTGTGGGGGCTTAGTTGAATGCTCAGCTGGCGTTATTCTCCCCGTGTGGGAGCCTCAGAACCCCTCATTCGGGGACAAGGTGGCACGGGCCACAGTCTACTTTGTGGCACTGGTGTACATGTTCCTTGGAGTGTCGATCATCGCTGATCGCTTTATGGCATCGATTGAGGTGATCACCTCCCAAGAGAAAGAGATCACCATCAAGAAACCAAATGGAGAAACAACAACTACTACTGTACGCATCTGGAATGAAACAGTGTCCAACCTCACCCTCATGGCCCTCGGTTCTTCTGCACCTGAAATTCTGCTGTCTGTCATTGAAGTGTGTGGCCATAACTTCGAAGCTGGTGACCTCGGGCCCGCTACCATTGTTGGCAGTGCAGCCTTCAACATGTTTGTGATTATTGGGATCTGTGTATATGTGGTTCCTGATGGGGAGCATCGCAAGGTGAAGCATCTACGTGTGTTCTTTGTCACCGCTGCGTGGAGCATCTTCGCCTACCTTTGGCTCTACCTGATTCTGGCTGTCATTTCCCCTGGTAAGGTGGAGGTGTGGGAAGGTCTCCTCACCCTGTTCTTCTTCCCCATCTGTGTGGTCTTTGCATGGATAGCTGACCGGCGTCTCCTGTTCTACAAGTATGTGTACAAGCGCTACCGGACTGGCAGGCAGCGTGGCATGATCATTGAGACTGAAGGCGATCGTCCACTTCCATCCAAAGTGGACATTGAGATGGACGGGAAGATGCTCAACTCCCATGCTGTGGATTTTCTGGATGGAACCCTCACACTGGACCTGGAAGACAAGGATCTTGATGAAGAGGAGGCCAGACGGGACATGGCGAAGATACTGAAGGAACTGAAGCAAAAGCATCCAGACAAAGAGGTTGAGCAACTGATCGAGCTTGCTAACTACCAGGTACTCAGCCAGCAGCAGAAGAGCCGTGCCTTTTACCGCTGCCAGGCCACACGGCTGATGACTGGTGCTGGGAATATTCTGAAGAAGCATGCGGCCGATCAGGCCCGAAAGGCGGTGAGCATGCATGAGGTGCGCAGCGACACCGGTGAGAATGACCCCATTTCCAAGATCTTCTTTGAACCGGGCTCATACCAGTGCCTGGAGAACTGTGGAACCGTGGCCGTGAACGTGGTCCGGCGTGGTGGTGACCTGAACCAGACGGTATCTGTCGAATTCCGCACTGAAGATGGCACAGCAAATGCCGGCTCAGACTATGAGTTCACCGAAGGCACTGTTGTTTTCAAGCCAGGCGAGACGCAGAAGGAGATCCGTGTTGGGATCATTGATGATGACATTTTCGAGGAGGATGAAAACTTTCACATCCACCTCAGCAATGTCCGCATTCTTCACGAAGGGGCAGAGCCTGAGACCACTGAAGCCAATCATGTGGAGACCATCGCAACTCTTGGCTTGCCCACCACCGCTACAGTCACTATCTTTGACGATGATCATGCTGGAATCTTCACGTTTGAAGAGCCTGTGACCCACGTCAGTGAGAGTGTGGGCGTGATGGAGGTGAAGGTGCTCCGGACATCAGGAGCTCGCGGCGTTGTTATGGTACCCTACAAGACCATCGAAGGCTCGGCTAAAGGAGGTGGCGAGGACTTTGAGGACAGCCATGGCGTTCTGGAGTTCCAAAATGATGAAATCTTGTAAGTTATGCCTTTCATTTAAAAGAAAATCAGTTTTTGGTGTCTTTACTGATAGAGCATTTGTCAAAGTTTAGAAAATCATACTCCCTTGCAAATGTGATTCACTTCTATAATGCTCTATTGGTTAAGAAACCATGTGCATGAATGATGTAACTGATATCATTGAATTATGCTTGATGGTTGAATGAATGCCTGCATGATGGATGCTGAATGTGTGCTTTGTGACATCATGGTGATGTCACAATGACATCGGGAGCATGAAGCCCAAGAAACTGTCGGAGGAAGAGATGCCATCAGGAGTCTTGTACTGCAGTTCCTCTTTCCAAATTCTGTTTTCTTTCACTTTTTCATACATCTACCTATCTTTCATGACTCTGTTTCAGCTGTCCTCTCTGTGCTCTGAGCCTTAAAGCTTTATGTGTCCTTGTCAATGTAAGTGTTTGTTGTAATGTTCTGGTTCATGGAAGTTTTTCTTTTCTCTGTTGGTCTCTGGCAGATGTTGGACGTGTGGTGATGATGTAATGTCTTTCAGTGCATCAGGGATTTTTCTGGCGATCTTGGGAACCACATTGTAACACTGTGATCAACCACAGTTCTTTCAGGGGATGGATGATGTAGTTTGGAAAAATGCGTCCTGGCGTTGATAGCAGGGGTGAATGTGGACATGTGTGCTTATGATGGGCCGTTTAGCTGGTGATGGATTGCATCGGGTTTTAGACTTGCGATGGTTGCGCTGCTGACAGGTCACCAAGGGCAGACTGTTGTGTCCTGTGCATAACAGCTTGTTTGGTATCTTAGCATTTATCTTTCTGTGTGAAAACCTCTATGTGAGTGTGTTTGCGTTGTTCCCTGACAAGACAAGCAGCTGTGCGACCTTAGCGTAATTTAGGACAAAGCACAAACACCCTTTCTTGTTCGCTATCTCCCCCTTCTGCTGTCTGTCTCGCTCTCCTTTTCTCTCTCTCCCTCTCTCTCCCCATTTCTTGGGGTGTGTAAGACAAGTGAAGTGATTGAGTGAACGTGGGCCGTGTGTTTTAAACAGATTCGAAGCAGATGTGGAGGGTCAGACTTTCCGGGGCCTGTTGGCCTACTGCATACTTTCCATCGTGCAGTGCTGCGAGCACCGTTAAGTGGATTTTAATAACACTCCTTTAATGAAATGATGGAGGGACCGAGCGATGGAGGGATGCCGGGAAGGAGTGTAGCACCCTGCATCGGGCAGGACGGAAGGCTCTGAGCAGAAAGGGCGTCTGTTTTTACACTATTCCATAGCCCTGCATTCTAGAGCCCGGCTGGAATGTCTGGATTTCTTTCGGATCTTAAAGCAATTCCAGAACGTATAATTAGAACGTTATCTCAGCGTTCTGGAATATGAATCGGGAGCACGGGGTGGAAAGCGACACAACCTCCTATTACATAAATTTCACCAGTTCAGCCTTTTGCACGTTTAATCATGTATTACAGTAAAGTCCCACTACTTGTAAAGATTTCATGATTTTTGTTTATTTATTTATTTAATAACTGACAGCCTTCACCACTTGGACAAAAGAAATGTGGCGAGGAGGAGAAGTGTAGATTTTGCAGTTTCGTTTTAAAGCTTATAGAGCTGTTCAACATCATAGATGTGGCAGTTTGGATAAAACAAGTGCACATTCCACCTACTTGACTTTTTCCACTGAGGACGATTTTAGACAGCTGTCTCGTGCTTGGCTGCTGAATTGTTGCCTTTTGCTGCACTGCACTGTCCGTGTTGATGCATCTATTATGAGGTCTGCTGCATGTATCACTATATGTACAGTGATTTGTTTGCCCAGAACAGCAGTTCAGAGATGGTCATCTATATAAAACCTGGTGTGGTTTAGGATAAGTCTTTGCTCTTATTCATTACAGTTAAGTGGACAAGGCAGTAGTTGACCTGATCTGTCTGTAAGAAACACAGGCCCCCCAAGTTTTTTTTATATGATGTCTGATCTCCGTATATTAGTCCCGTACAATCCATTGTTTGTTAATTGTATCTCCATATTGGCCTTTCCAATACTGATATCGCAGAAGGCTGCAATACGCAAATGAGCTTCTCACCACAGAATTTTTTTTTACTGTGTTCTGTGTTCTATATTCAGTTCCAGATTCTGTGGGTGTTTTGTTTAATCCAAGCATTCATGTATTCCAACAAATGTAAATTACTTTGGTCAAAAAATGCAGTATTAATACACAAATGGGTTTTTAGATACGAATCACTTCATATAGACTAAGGCACTTGTTATTGTTACTTGTACTTGTTACTAATGCGTTATTGTCATGTTAATGCATTATTTACTTAACGCCGACAATTATTTTATTGCGCGTTAATGCATTATTTTAAAAATCGTTTTGTTTTGAAAGTTCGTTGCTTTTGTGATTGCGGGTGTGTGCAGCATGCAGCTGTGCATCTCGGCTGGTGTCAGCGGGGGTCAGGCATCCCATTACTTTTGTCCATATAATATGTAATATATTAATATATAATATGAACAAAAGTAATGGGACGCCTGACCCCCGCAAAAACCAGCCAACACCTGTAGCGATTCCATTACGTTTGCCCATATCATATGGACAAATGTATTGGGACACCTGACCATTACACCAACAGGCACTTTAATGACAATGCATTCAGATACATAGACTTTCACATGGAGTTGGTCTCCCTTTGCAGCCACTATAATGGTTCCTTCCCATTGTTGTTTTTCTATAACAAACTAGATAAAACGTGAAAGCCCTGCAGAATGTATAAATTATATATATATACATATATATGAATATGTATATATAAATAAATATTTATTTGAACAGTAATTAAAATATGCAAAGTGTGTCCTCTGTAGATGATGTTTTCAATTTGAAAATCAACACAGCGTGTCATTTGAAGCTCCCAAAGTTTTGCATACACCTGTGATTGCATTTGGTCATTTGAGATTGCATGACACTGGCAGTTACTGGAGATCCCCACTTCCTGTGGTGTCACAAGACTGTATCACACATCCATATTGTGCAAAGTATTGCCTCGAAGCAGCACTAATGCTACGCTTCCTCTTTGATGGTCTCAGTTCTTGGTGCATAAGCTTAGTGAACTTTTCTAGGCTTGATATGGAATCAGATTTTTCATTGTAAATGTTAAAAGTTGTACAAAAACAGAAGCTGATCCCAGTCTAGGCCTTTTTCCTCTGGAGAGGTTATCTCGATAAAGGAGTTGCATCGCTATGCCCTTGAACACATCCCAGATGCAGGGAGGATGGATTGCTCTGGAAAAAAAAGAAAAGGAGGAGAAAGAGGAAAAAAAGGAAAAAGGGAATGAGAAAATAGATGATCTACATTGCATTGCCAGAGGCCACCTCCACCCTAATTTCAGGACCTTGCTCACTTTGCCACAGTAAAGTGAGGAAAAGTTTCTAGGCTACTTTGTTCTCATCTGCCGCGCAATTTCCTCTCCACAATCCGCTCCTGCGGGGTCGCCGGCCGGCTGTTTAAAGACGCTGGCATTGATTGATGAGTGTGTTTGTGTGTATGTGCATGTGCTTGCTCACGTCTTCACTCATTAGTCTATGTGGGGATGTTGATTAGTGCCTCTGTGCATCTTTGCTTACATCTCTGTTCATTAGTTTGTGCGTGTAGCTCAACGGATGTCTGTGTGCATGCGAGGTGAGTGCGATATTATCAAGTGACACTCTCGAAAAGACATTCCCTCAGGAACCAGAGCACATATTGCCTCTTTATCATGATGCAGATTAACTCTCGAGAGAATTCCATCATTAGGATACTCCATGTTGGTGCAGTTAGTAAGCTAACTAACTAACCACAAACAGAAACAACACAGAAGTAAACACAATTATACCAACAACACTCACAAGAGTACGATGCTACACATTGATATGTAACAAAAAAGTGTAGATAACTGGCATGGTTGGCAACAATGGAATGACTTATGTGCAGCAAGGGTTAGCCAGTGAGCTAACAGCAGTTAGCATGCTAGCTACTTACCGCCCACAAACTGAAACACAGAAATGAATATAATTATGCCACAATAAGAATATATTGTCAACAGTACTACACACTGATATGTAGCAAAATGTAGGTAACTGGTATGGTTGGCAGCAGCGGCTAGTCAGTGAGTTAACAGATAGCTAGCTAATTTGCTGGCCATAAACCACAAAAGCAAACACAATTACATGAGATAAGTATACCCGATATGAGGTAACTATATATATACATACATATGTAAGTGTAAATACATGCTGTGGTGTAGCTGCAGTTAGCCAAAGAGCTAACACAGCCACCAGTAAGCTGGCTAACTTCTCCATAAACAGTGAAATAAATAAATGCAAAGTTATAAAGTTGGTCACAATATATATAAATATAAACACAAAATACAAACCGTGCAATATCTTGAATATTAATCTACGTTAAAATGAACTGTTCTTCAAATGTATGTTCTTGCAAGTTTTTTCTATCAGTTTTCAATTCAATATTCAAAATAATAGATTGTTGAATGATTATATATAATACATTATTAAAAGAGATTAAAAAAAAGAATGTGTGTGTGTGTATGTGTGTGTATGTGCATGTGTGTGCGTGTATTTTAGAGTGTGTTATAGTCGTTTTCTGTTGTGTGAGTGTACATTAGCCATTGGCAGAATCCCCAGAAACGCCTCGACACCCCTCAGTGCAGTAACACCAGCGCAAGTGTTTTGAGGAGGCGCAGGTGGTCATGCACAGCCCAACTCTGGCCTACATCTTCACTGTCATTATAGGAGACAACCATCAGATGGTACTGTCCCTCAGGATGGCCTTTGTGCGAGGAACAAAGGCAAAATGAGAAAAGAGGCAGAATGAGACAGGACAGTGTTACACAGACACTGCAGGAGAGATGAAAAGAAAAAGAGAGATAGAGGTGGCTAGAGACCGTCCATCAAAGACACTGAGGATGAGCGAAAGAAAACAGAAGGGGAGGAAAAAGACGATGAGAGGAAAAGCGTTACGGAGATGTGGACAGAGGCAGAGAAAACGGAGAGAAATGAGAGATCAAGATATTCGGAAAGAGTGACAGATGACAAAAGGGGGGAAGAGAGAAAGATGTGACTAAAGACAAAAGGGAGAAATTCAAAAAGGGCACGCAGAAAGAGAGAGAGAGATGGGGTCAGGTTTGAAGTGCTAATCTATAGTGTCTCATTAGAGCTTCTAGCAGCTGCAGGGCGACCCACACACACACACACACACAGTCTAACTCATTTACAGCTAAGAGCAATGATGGACCAGCTCCACTTCTGTCACCAAGGCCTATTAAGTTGCTAGCAGCCGCTAATCAGAAGCTAGTAGACATGCTGGCACTCTATTAAACGTAAATAAAGTGAGTCCACCATCACATCCACACACAGATGAAAGGTCTATATACAGCTCACTGGTTTTAGCCCAGTTTCATAAAAGTTTAAAGTGAAAGCCTTCAAATGATCTGAAAAGGAGTAGGCCCTCGCTTGTTAGCCCATGCTAATGAACTCCTATGCAGTTACGAGTCATACAATGCCAGTAGAAGCTGTTTATGTACACAAAGTACTGGTATCATGTATTTACAGTCCTTACTTACATTCATTTGATGTCTTCCTTAATAAACTAGGACTTTTAAGTGACCAGTAGACATTAATCAAATGTTAGTAGAGGCCCCTAGCATCGTCCCCATGTTTTTATCATATGAAAGGTAATAAATCCAGGCCCAGACTGATTTTAGCCCAGTGTGATGAAGAATGAAAGGTGAGGAAAATCTTTAAGTTGCGTGAAAATTTGAAGGTAATTAATTAGGCCTATAAAGTGTCTGCTAGGCGCTAATCAGATGCTAGCAGAGGCTGTTATGTGTATACATAAAGCATCATCACCTTGTTTTGTACACACGGATGAAAGGTCCTAATACAGCCTAGACTGATTTAACCCCTGTCATATGAAGGACAAGTCTTCAAATTAGCTGAAAACAAGTCAGCCCTTCACCTATCAGATTAATAAGTTTCTAGCAGCCATTAATCAGGTGCTAGCAGAGGCTGTTGGCACACTGCTACCCACAAATTTCAAATTGTCACTGTGTGTTTGCGCACTGATGAAAGGTCAAAATCCTTGGCTAAATTTAGCCCAATTTGATGGACACCTGAAAATTTCATAAACGAGCTAAAGCAAGTGGGCCCTCTGCTAATTAGCTTAATTAGTTCATTGTGACAGGCCACTTATCCAGCACTAATGGTGTATGTGCAATACTGTGCAAAAGTCACCTGTGTAAATTATTTAAAGCCATTTTACTCAACGTATGATAAAGCATCTTTCTGCTAGCAGAGGAAACATTAGAATAAATGCAAATAAACAAGAAGGGGGTAAAAAAAAATATTGTCTTGTTTGTAAAGAAGCAGGGTTTTTTTGCAGGTGCCTTTTGCACAGTACTGTAAATTAGAGGAAGAAAAAAATCTAAATATATTGTGATAGTTTTTAACAATGTATTTCAAATAGCCTACCTGGTACATATGCTTTTTCAGACAGTTTATGCTGTTACTAATTTTGATTGTGGAGTCAGAATCAAAATTAATATGTAGAATCAGTTTTATCTTTCATACTCTACTAAATATAGCCAGATAACTAAGTAAGGTGCTAATTAGAGATAGAAAGGGAAGTACAAAAGGTGTCGTGGCCCGACGTCCTTGAATAGAGATCCAGCGCTGTAGTGTATTTTCAAGGTTCTTGTTTCTTTCTCAGTGTTCTCCCCTCTCTCTCTCTTTCTTTCTCTTTCTCTCTCTCTCTCTCTCTCTCTCTCTCTCTTTTT
>JBBIGA010000001.1:36924972-36948935 GCA_037576975.1 Alestes dentex | reverse complement strand
CTGTCACACACCCACCATCAGACTCTATAACTCCTCCCCCTGTCACACACCCACCCATCAGACTCTATAACTCCTCCTACTGTCACACACCCACCATCAGACACTATAACTCCTCCTACTGTCACACACCCACCCATCAGACTCTATAACTCCTCCCCCTAAAATGCCTTTTTATAGGCCATCAGTTGGGACTGAACCAGCTGATATTAATTTGCAGGATTATTAATAAGTGGTAGGATTACTTTCTAATTACTGATAGATTTCAGCTGGTGTCATGACTTTCCATGCCTTTTTGCACCTTCCTTTCTTCAAGTGCTCAATACTTTTTCCCCCGTGTCATTCCATTTTATTACACGTAACTCAGTTCATGGACATCTATGGTTTGATTTCTTGTGGTGAGAATTTCATGTCCATCGCCCCTTTAGAAATGTATTTACTTAGACAATTGGTGACATTTGCACTTATTTTACCCGCTGTATATGTAGTATTTACACCCAGCTTTTTTTTTATATTTTAATTTTCATATATTTTCACAGTGTCTTTTCTACAGATTTTTATTTAGCTCAGGCCTCCTTTTCTAGATTGTTCTTGTCTCCGTGTCTCTGTGTGTCTTTGCAGTCATTACATCAGCAATTTCCTCCGGGATCAATAAAGTTTCCTGATTCTGATTCCCCCAGTCTAAATCTCCAGCCCCAAGACTTCTCCCCCACTTTGGACAAGATCTGAATATTTGCACATCAATGGAGTATTACTTACATCAGACAGCACTCTTTGCTGTTCTTTAATGACATGCTTCATGAGCTCCATGATCCCACCCCTGTCGAGGAGTTAGGATTATGCCTGAAAACCTGAAAAAAAAAAACATTTGCATGCATAAATGTAGAAACTCCCAGTCCTACTTTTTCTCAAATCTTATCAGTTCATCATTTCAAACTTGTTTCAAAGGCAATAACGTGGCTTTCAGTTTCAGGGTTAACATAGATAACTAGATGCATTTCCATGAGAAAATACAAAGTGTGATTGCATGGTTGTTGTAAAAGCAGGGTAAGGAAACACCCAAGCATTGGTTTTTTTTTTGGGAAAAAAAAATTGTGTTAAAAAAATTTGCACTGAGGAGTCCAACTGGCAAACCTGATCCAGAGGCCAGCGCTGTACTGTTGGACCACCGAGATGGCGTCAACTTACTTACTTACTATTTTTAATTAAACAACCACTTTTTTTTGTCCCTTTCTGGCCATCTTAGCCATGACGTCATGACGTAAAGGCGACTCAACCTTACGATCTGTCTCCCCATATACACTGCTCAGCCAAAAAAAACCTAATATGTCGTTGGACCGCCTTTAGCTCTCATTACAGCACGCATTCGTTGTGGCATTGTTCCGATAAGCTTCTGCAATGTCACAACATTTATTTCCTTACAGAGTTTCACTAATTTGTTGCCAAGATCTTGTAGTGATGATAGAAGAGTCGGACCGCTGCACAAAGTCTTCTCCAAGCTCAGCAACCTCAGATCATGGCACTGCCCCCCACAGGCCAGTACTGTCGGCACTAGGCACGATGGGTGCATCACTTCATCCGCCTCTCTTCTTACCCTGATGCGCCCTTCACTCTGGAACAGGGCAAGTCTGGATGAATCAGACCACATGACCCTTATCCATTGCTCCAGAGTCCAATCTTTATGCTCCCTAGGTAATTGAAGCCTTTTTTTTCGATTAGCCTCACTGATAAGTGGTTTTCTTAAGGCTACACAGTTGTTTAATCCCAAACCTTTGAGTTCCCTTGCACTGTGCGAGCAGAAATGCTCTTACTTTCGTGATTAAACATAGCCGTGCCGATACTTTGACCCTTCTGAAACAGATTAACATCTTTTCCATGACCACAAGATGTGTCTTCTGACATGGCTGTTTAAGAAATGAGAAGCTACTCGCTGGATCATTTGGGGTTAAATAACTTGTTGCCAGCTGAAACACATTAATCCATGCAGTAATTATCCAATGGGAGGCATTAACCTATTCACTTAGTTAAATCCAGGTGGTGACTTTTTTTTTTGGCCGGGCTGTGTATTATGGAGGCGACTCGACCCTATGCAGTCTCAAACTTGCAGGTTCACAGTCTGGAGGCAGGAAGCGGGAATTTAACAGCTCTTACCAAGCCATTTATAGGTAGAAGCCCCTTAAAGCGTAGCATCTTTCACAGGCTGGTTATTTTTAATTAAACCTCAACAGTCATGCATGTGTTTTTTTATATAAATGACTAAAGCTTAAGTGTCTGTGCGTTTTTTTGCCTCTCTGACATACTTTTTTTTTTAAGTATTTCGACCATTCTCTCTCTCTCTCTTCCAATGTTTCAAAGATCTCTCGACCATTTTTAAACGATCCATACTTGGCCCCTAATCAAACAATCATAAAGTTTGATCATACAAGCGCACAATTACGAATATTAATGGTTGTTTTTATGTCGGAGCGGGTCCGAAATTCAGCATAAAAGGAATAATAATAACTATAAGACGCACAAACAAACATTGGTTTTATGGGCAAAAAAAGTTTGTGTTAAAAAATAATTGTTCCCCATGCAATCTTGAAGGAGCATGGTTCTGGTTCTGAAACCGGCACTCTACCCACTAGGGAGCAGGAATTCATTATTCACTGGCTCTTACCATGCCATTTATGGGAACGGCCAAACGCATAGTGGCAGTTTATGTTTAATTAAACCACAACAAAAACCCGTCTTTTTTATGTAACTGACTTGAGCTGTGGTGTGTTTTTTAAGTCCATTTTATGAGCGCGCTCTATGTTTCGCTCTGTGTTTGTTTCTTCACATTCCAGTGACAAGGGGGCATTTTTGATGACCGGGTCAGAGTTGTCTTATTTAAAAAAGTCAGAAATGGGAAGCGTTGGTAATATAACCCCTCACAAACCATGACATTCTAAATAATAATAATTATTATTATAACTCTTATCATAACAATAAGAATAACGGATTGGTAATGAAATCTTTACCACCAACCATACAGACTGAAATGAATAAGCAGCTGAGAAGAGTTTCATGATGACGTAACTGAGAGCTCCAGTGAAAATGTCATGAACGCTGTGGTGGCGCGCTCGTGACGTGTTTTCTTCAAGGGCACTGGCGTGTTTTCTTCACGTAACTTTAAAACTAAATCAGTTTACAGTTACGTCACTGGGCAAAATGATAAGAGTGACGTAGTTTGGAGGTGTCTTCTACTTAACTACGGAGGAGAATGAACCTCCTCCCTTTGAAACGCCCTGTTTTCTTCTCTGAAGCTGGTAGGGGAGCAGGTCTTCTCCGTGACTGGTAGCACAGCAGGGTCTGGCTGAGGTTCCTCGGGAAGTTCTCGCGCGGCTGCCGAGGAAGGAAGGCGTCCCAGAGCACGAAGGGGTGTAGCGTTACCTTCTCAGGAGCCTCCTCAGAGGTCAGCCGGGTCTAGAGGAACAGAGGACGGGGTTTGTTCGTGGAGAAGCATGTCCGGAGCCGGTGTGCTGTGACTGAGACTCCCGTGTTTATGTTCACGCTCCTGCCGCTGCCATAGCGACGCTCGCTCTCTCTCGCGCGCTGCTCTAACGGTCGCCTCGCGCGTTGGAGACTCTCATGGCGAACATGGCCAGTCTGAAGGCTCTCGACGAGACTTTCGGTGAGTAAAACTCCACTTTCTCTCCTCTTTTCCAGCTTCCACTGCGCGTCTCCTCCTTCCTCACGGCACCTCAACCTGGACCTGGCGTCCTGGTGCACTCTCAGCTTCCTTCATACAGCCTTAGAAGGGAAAAGTCCACTTATTTTTTCTCTTTTTCACCAACTTTTAGGCAAAGCACAACTGTTGTTTTCCTCTAAACTGAATGAAAGTTGCAAAACTCTTCACCCTGGACAAACTGCCCGAGGCAAACTTGTTCACGGTGTAAGCGAATGGAACCAGACGTCTTGTTTGAAGCCTTTATAGAACGTTCTGCAAGGCTTAAGTTCTACAGTGGCTTAAAGTTGGTGTGCAAGGAAACAGTTGTAAAAATTGTGTTTTCACTCCTTCAAAGGTGAAGGCCAGGGAAAGCAAAACAGTCCACAAAGAAACCTTTTTTTTTCACATCTACTATTGTTTCAGCACTAGAAACATGACATAACTCTTGTAGGCTTGCAAGAGGTTTTGGAAAAGAGCTAAAATGTGTGTTTGTGCTGTAGACATTATGACCCCTGAATCCTGTTTGCTTTGTTTACATCTCAACAATTGAATTATGCTGAAATTTTGAAAGAAAGAAATGGTGGACATTCCCTTTAAGGCAAGTCATGTTGGGGGGTAATGCTTCTGGGCTCAGTTCATATTCTTGTTACACTGATGCAAATATTTATACTCGTACGTAAGCTTAGTAACCGGGACTGAGAACTTACTTGTTTTTGAAATAGGATGTGGGTTAGGGTTTTTTTTTTGTTGTTTTTTTTTTGAAGGCTTTCCCTTTAGGTGCTTTTATCATCTGCTCTCTTCCCTTTTTGTGTCGAGCATTACTGTGCATCAAGAGTATGATATACATCAAATTAAAGATATTGTTTCTTTGAATCCAGATTTTGCCTAGGCCTAGAATAAATGACATTTGTAAAGATGAAACACTGGCAGTCAAAACTGGCCCTTTATTGTTGAACAAAGTGACTGCTTACCTGTGTCACGCAACCAAGGAAAGAGAAGCGCCACATTTACTGTGTAGTTTGTTCATTCATTCCACATTTTAATCGGGAAAGCTGCCTTAGCTCTGTGTATTGAAGTGTAACCTTTTTTTAATGCTCGAAATGGGTGTATATGGGTGGCCAGGGAAGAAAAGTGGGCCTAATCTGAGTGGAAGGGCAGCCCTGCAGCCATATATTATGATGTGGTTTACATTTCATCTCCTCAAGTTCATCCAGGGCAAGCAGCGACACGCTCGCCGCATTCCCTCTGCTTAGCAGAAACAATGACGAGCTGATTCAGGAGACTTCGCGCTGATGCACAGGAGACTAGACTCGTCTCTGCATTGCACTGAAGCTCTTCTTGAGGGAAAAATACCTGCCACTTCTTCAGAAAAGAGTGAGGGAGAAAGTGAGAGAGAGCGACAGAGAGAGAGAGAGAGAGAGACACGCCGTGCACAGTTTCAAACGGCGTCTAATCTGTTTTGATAAATTTCTCATGAACACACATTCCACGTCTAGCACTCTCTCTCCTTCCTGTCTCGACGGTTTGGCCTGTAGTTTTGAGGTTTGCGTCTAAAAGCGCCTTATTTAACAGCCGGTGGGGTCAGAGCCACCCAGAGTTGCAGTAAGTAGTCTCACTATGACTGTCTGATGTCCCTTCGAGTGCGGTTATTCTTCGCGACTGTGGAGCTCTTTCATGTTCGCTTTGGCCAGAGGTAGGAAAAATTGAGAGTGCTTTCAGGGAAGTCGTTTCAGTTGTTTTACGTTGCACTCTACACTTTAGGTAGTGGAATTTATTACTTGTGTGATTTGACTTTTTTTGTTTTGGCCCACATACTGATCAGGGAACACTGCTCTTCTGCAGTTAAGAGGTTCTCACAGTTGATTTTGTAGGTCACTGTTAAACAAGAGGCTTTTTTTTATAGCTGAGCAGCAGTTTTCAAAAATTTGATAACTTTGATTTATAATGAAATTGCCCAGAATGAGACTGCTGTTGTTGCAAAAAACAAATACAGAAACCTATATGGCATCTAGGCAGCATTTCAGTCTTCTAGATAATCAATTTTCAGAAGGCCCAGATTGCCCAGTTAAATTTGTTTACCAACAGCAAAGATTTGGTACAGCGGTACAATGAAATTATATGGCACTACTCCAGTTGTAAATGGCCATTTTACAACCTCTCTTTGTCCCTTAAAATTAAAGACATTTTTCCTGCTATGCCTTTAGGCTGATTTATACATGATCTCTGTTTTGATTGGCTGCCCTGAATGGTCATTTGAAAAGCAGTCCAAGCTAAAAACATTATATATGACTTCAACATGATTGGGCAGCGTGGGAAATGTGTTGGTTTTCGTGACCTCATGATTTCAAAACAGGCTGTTTTTGTAGTTTCCTTTCCCTATATGGAATGTATAGATTGACTACATTTTTGTGTTTACATGATACAGTAAACCCCTGACGTTTTGTGAAAACCATGGTGAGTTGTGAAAAATCACGAATTTGTGATGTGGTTAAAAAAAAAAAAAAAAGTAACAAAAAAATTCTGATAGTGTAAACCCTAAATATGCCTCCAAATATGCCCCCTAATTTCATTTCAAACTCAGCTTAAAACTTTACCCTTAAAGAAAATGTAAAGGTAAACCCATATTCGTACTGTACAGTTTACAGTGAACTCCTGCAGTGCTAGAATGTAAATAATGATGTGACCCCTGTATAGACTGGACTGTAATTCATGCAGCACGTTTTCTTTGGTATAAGCAGGGAAATACAGTGATGATTTACTGTAATAAAAATGCAGGGCTTTAAGAAGAACAAAACGAAAAAAACAAGAACACTGGAGATGCGTCATGCCCCTGCATCCTCGTGCTGGCTTCGTCTCGCACGGCAAAAAAATGTTGAGGATATCTGTGGTTTCCGCAAACAATTATTAGTTCGGTTCTCAGAAAAAGTCTACGAGAGACTGAAGCTGCGACTGCTGAACGGGGGTTTACTGTACACCCTTTCTATGGTATGTCCCATATGTGTCCTTTGACAGACAATTACACAAAAGCCACCACTCAATGTAATATCAAATGAGTCAATATGTAATTGATCCACTCTTTACTTTTTTACTCCCTACCGCTTTAATTCCTCCAGCCTTCCAATTTTGACCGCATCAAGTAATAGCATTGCCCTCCCAAGAAAATCTGCTATCAGAGCTCTGATGTTATTACACTTCAAAAAGACACGTTTACAGCAACACACCAACACACACACACACACACACCTCAGCTTCCTTTACACATTTCTATCTCATGTGCATCTATGACTACAGGAGATATTTCTAGATACTTCATGTGAAAGGACCTCTCAGCGCTGGGAGGCTGAAATGGCGTTGTTCAAGAAGCCATTTCTGAGAAAAGGATACAGCAAGAAAGAAGAACACAGAAACGTCTGATCAACGGAGGAAGGTTTTATGGACTATCAAGTGTAAATTTGTAAATGGGATTAACTCCAATATTAATGTTTTGACTGCAAAACAAACAAATGACAGCATATCTTCATGTGACGTGCTCAGAACTGTAGGTGGACTTCCTGTGACCATATGGGGCTGACCTTTACAGTGGGTTGAAAATAGGCACGCCAGACTAACTTCTACCTTAAATAGGCTTCTGTGCTCATGAGAATCACACCCTTTTGTGTCGGTGAACCCCCACATTTGCACTGTATTTTCCAGAATGCTGACGAAGTAGTCATCATGCTTTAATATAGAACTTGACCTCTGAGTGTCAGTTTGGGAACCAGCAGTAGTATCAGGCCTCACACTGTTGCTCTGTTAACAGTTTCTAACTTGATTCTGAACTATTGGGCATAGAGTTGTTGTATAAGAGAATACAACGTAAACAAGAAAATCAAATTAAGCTTAAGCCAGACCTTGATTACTGTTTGAGTGCTATATACACAGGTCAACTACAAAAAAAAAAATTGTAGTCATCAGAAACCACAATACATTTTTTTAATGCTGATTTCAGATCTGCTTTCAGTTTTTTCAGTCACTTAAACTTTTTGAATTATGAGTAAATTTTAGTTTGCAATAAACCTGCATGCGATTTTTATTAAACCGCAGGCACCAGTCAAGTAACTGTTTCAATATTTTCAGTGCGAAGTCAGACAGGCGCACACTGTGGCATAGACATAATGAACAGTCTAAATGGGTTGGTCAGTTCTAGCAATCAGCTTGGAAAGAACTTGCAGGCTCTCAGGTGCCACAGCTGGCCTTGCTTTCCACCGCGGGCTAATTATTGGCATTTGCTAATGTATGCCTTATAAGCTTCCCTATATCATATCCTGGAGGGCCTCTGTGCAGCACAGCCTGATGATTTCCCTGCTCACACACCTAATTCAACACATTAGTTAGACATCAAGTTAGGTATCATGTGCAAAAGAAAAACACAGGAGAGCTGAAGATGCACACGTCCTTGAGAAAGCATTGGTTTTCTCACAATGGGAAACATAAGATCGGAAACATTCGGAACCGGATTACGCCTGGGCGTCTCGTGTCCAGAACTGAAATCCAATTGCTAATATGAAATAGCATAATATGAAAATCAGCGTCGAACATTTTCCTTTTTTTTTTTTTTTTTTTAACCTTGAAAACGACAAATCACTAAGACATGAGAGAAGCAAGTGACACCAGTGTTCACAGCTGATTGTTAGAAAGAGGTGGTTGTTTTAGTCATTCTGGTCACAGACCACGTGCATCATGTGTTGGTTGTCGTTTGCGTCTTGGAGACACAGGAAGGTTTACAACTGTCTAGAAGAAAACGGATATACATTTAAAAAAAAAAAACTTGCAGTTTTACATGGACACCACAAGTTGTGTTTGAAACTCCTCCACAGTCCCACTTTAGCAGTACTACAAGTCCTGGAAATTGATGCTGAATGACAGGATAGTTGAGTTAAATCGAAACACATGATGCCACAGCCAGTTCCTGTTTTGTGTGTGTGTGTGTGTGTGTGTGTGTGTGTGTGTGTGTGTGTGTGTGTTTGTGTGTGTGTGTGTGTGTGTGTGTGTGTGTGTGTGTGTGTGTGTGTGCACGCACATTTGTGTGTATTCTTGTTTCACTTGGTAGCACAACTGCATCAGTTCTTCACCACAGCCTTATTTTTAACAGGGAGAATCGTCTCTGAACCGGTTGAAGATACCGATCCAAGCAGCTTCATTAAAGATATGGTAAGCTATTTTCTATCACTCATAAGAAATGTATTACAGTTGAAAAGAGACTGGCTGGCATAAACAATTATTTCATCATAAATAATTATTTCCACAGATCTGTTCCACAAACATGCTATGAAGATGAATAGGCTTGGGATCTGCATTGCATTGCTGTTTGCTTTTCATTTAGTTTTTTTTTTTTTCTCAGCTATATAAACTTGAAAAGCACAAACAGGGCCATTTTCAGTTTATGCAGGCCTATTTAAAAAAAACAAAAAAACAGAAACCTCCTTGATGATTTAATAGAAAATGGAGGCACAAGGTTTTCTTTGTGCCCTGCCGGCGGTGCTTTGGAACGGAGATGCTCTGTCGGTAGATGTGTTTCAGCTTGTCCTCAACTCATTAGCCCACACAGTGTGGACGAGTTTTTTTCTTTTCCTTCACTGCATTTCAGGCTTCTTATCTGTTCAAATATGTCTCAGCCCAGAAAAAAAGAGGGATAAAAGAAATATTGTATTAGTGTCAGGTAGCTTTGTGCATGTGCATGTGTGTGCGTGCTCTCTGTGTAATGTCTTTGTATGATAAATGAGGGTGTGACAGTTTGTTTTTTCTTTCTTTCTTTCTCAGTCTCTGAAGTCAAACTACCCCGTTCAAGTCACTGATCCACAAGGTACTGGATGCGTGCTTTTAACATTTCTTCCCTTATTTGCAAACCAGTAAAGACTGAGGAGGAGACACACTTTCAGAAACATCAGACAGACTGCTTTTGTCATTGAAAATACTTCTAGAGCATATATCCTCTTCAAATGTACACACACAGTGTCTTTTGACTCCGTATCTAGATGTATGTTATAAGTTGAATAAAGATTTAGGAAATGAAACTGATTCTGGGGGGGAAAAAAGTATTCAGACACTACAAGTGAAAAACATTAGTAGACTGCCTTGAGATGAGTATAGTGATAAGTAATATGTAAACTGTGATTCCGTTTTGGCCTATTCGTACTGGCTAACCATCTTCAGGTTACAAGTGTGCCTCTGATGGACTCACAATTTCAAAATCTCTTAAAATTTCTAATGAAATTCATGTTGGTAGACCTTTACCTCCGCCGTCTTAAGTTATTTTGGCTTTATGCTCAGGTCCGTTGTCTCCACTTTTTGGGTGATGATAATGAATTCTCATGTAATACATTCCCGTACGTCACACCGCTGCTGTTTCCTTCAATGACGTCTAATGCCACAATAACTCACCTGGAGAATCAATCCCATATCATGATGCTTCCACCAACATAGCTTGCTGTGGGGGTGGTGTGCTTGATAACATACACACAACCCCAGACAAGTGGAGCGAAATGATTGTTTCTGCTGCTTCCAGGTCATCTTGCAGTATTTTGTCAAGGGACCGCTGGCCTCTCTCGCATCTTCCTTATCACTTGTGATTCCATTAACTTTCCACCTACGTACATGCTATTAAACTGTTTTTACAGAGGGACTTTGTGGTTTTTGGTAGGGCTTTAGCTAGTTTTTTTTAATAAAGTTGCTTCAAAAACATGAGAACTTTAGTAAGCCGCTTCACTATGATCACTACTTGTTGAGTGATTTTTAAGCTCAGAGTGAAAATTTCCCCTCACCATGACTGGTAGACACATTATTATTGATTGTGCAGTACAGATACTGTGAGAAATAGCGCTGTTACAAATACTACTTGAAATTGTGTCACTTATTTAGCTTTTTAGACGACATGGATGGAGACATTCAGATGTGACGGATCCTACGGAAAAATACAGTATTTGTTGTTAAAAAAAACAAAAAAAAAACCAGTTGTATCAACCATTGCTCGTCTTAACTGTTATAACACCAACTTCTGTGCAAACTAACAGAGATGGAGAGCCAGCAAGCATCCTGTCCACTGCTTAGGGGACAAATACCTGTTTATCAGAGGTGCCTTGCCCACGAACCAGGTGGTCAGAACTAATGAGTCAGCTTGAGAATGCATTGAGGAAGAGTGGCATGAGATGACGTGCATGCTGTAATTCTCTGATCTCCTTGACACAGATAACGTGACTCTGCCACTCAGTTCTGTGCCCCCTGGGTACCTCACGCCTCCCATGGACCGAATACAACAGGTGAGACGTGAAACAGAAACTGCAAGTCCTATGTTAATCTTGTTTCTTAATCTTAGCTTGTGGGAGCACAGCAAGCTACAAAGCACGTCTGTTGTTTGCCACTTGCATGAAGTATTGCAAAAGCATTCTGTTTTGCTCAGCACAGTGTTTGTGCAGATGATTACATTTCAGTGGTTTCCATTTTTTTTTTTTTTTGGTAGAAATGTGTACGACCAAACAGCCACTGTTGAGCAAAATGAGGAAGGACGCACCAGACCTTAAAGCTGATCCGGCAGTAAATGCTATGTGGTAAACTAAACTTAGAGAGTCTGGAATAAGAGGCTGCGTTTCATAGAAACAGCAAACAGTAAAATACAGTGCAAAGTGCAAAGAAAACGTGTAAGGAGCTAACAGGAGGCGAGAAGATAAAGAGAGAAGATAAAAACGGGTTCCATGAGTGAGAACGGATGATGAAATTAAAGTACGTGTTAGCATGTACAGAATAAGGAAACGTTTTAAGGTGGAGAATGTCAGCCTGCCGCACAATATGGACTGAATTTTAGGATTGCGGTTAAACTGTGGCATATTGCAACTGCAATGTCTTTCCAGTGTATCAGAGGCCCCATATTACTTTTCTGGAATTAAAAGGGCATATGAATTATATTTTTAGTACACAAACTCTCACAAATGTGGTGGGAGAAAAATGAAACAAGTGGAGAATATGGGCCCTGTAGAAACAGCTCAGCAGTCGGTGTCTCTAATGGCGAAAATAAGTAGACCTTTCTTGAATTACATGTTTATATTTACTTATAATAGGGCTTATACGACTTGCTAACGTTATAATAATAATAATAAAAAAATAATAATAATAATACATGCAACGCCACTAGTAATTCAAATACAGTGGTGCCTTGACTTACGAGTTTAGTTCGTTCCGTGACGGAGCTTGTATCTCAATTACTCGGAATGTCAAATCCAGGGGCGTCAAGCATTTTTAATATGAGGGGGACGCATCGGTCTATGCGTGGGGGTGGGGCTTGAGCGTGGGGGCGGGGTTGCTGCGTGTCTGCAAAGTCTCGTCCTTTTAAGGGGGTGGGGGTGTTTGGAAACCCCTGTTGAATTTTGAATCTTGAATCTTGAATCTTTCGCGAAAGAATCCACTCTACTTAGTCGATAGGAGAAAACGCACACCACTGGAAATCCGCTCGGGTTTGGCAGTGCACAGACAGGCTGCTCGGATTTCCCGTGATGTGTGTATTCTATCGATTAAGTGGAGTGGATTCTTTTGCGAAAGATTCATGATTCAACGGCGCTGGGTGAACTATAAATTTATGTTAAATGTGGGGGGGTCCAAACGAATAATTATGAAATGTGAGGGGGACACATCCCCCTCTGATTGAATGGCGACGACGCCCATGGTCAAATCAGTTTTCCCTTTTGAAATGAATTGAAATGCCATTAATCTGTTCCAGACCTCCAAAAAATACCGCATTTTTTGTTATATCTTTCTAAATAAGATATATAACGAATATTGTATAAAAACACATTACAATAGAATGTACTGCAATAAACTGGGTTTTATTAAGTCTAATGTACAGCATCAGACGACTTGAAGATGCTTCGGCTGCTATAATTCTGGCAAAAGTTTTGAGGTAATCCTCAGCACCTTCATATCCGTGCTGGCTGCCTCACCACGCCTGACAACCGAGTGAATGCTGGTCCTCTTTTTAAACTCTCCAACCAGCCCCGACTGGCTTTATACGGCTCGCCCGATGCCTCGTATCTAGAAAAACTCGTAAGTTCGGACACTCGTAAGTCGAAGTACCACTGTACAGTAAGACCCTGAAATTCGCAGGAGTTACATTCCAAGAGCACCCGCGAATGCGAATGCCTATACTGTGAATGCCTATACTGAAACCTTAAATATGCTCCCAAAACACTTTCATTTCATTATAAACTCAGCTTAATACATTACCCTTACAAAATGTAAAGGTAATCCTGTATTTGTACTGTAGAGTGTACAGTGAACCGCTGTCTCCCACAGTGCTAGAATGTAATTATCAGTGTTACCCCTGTATAGACTGCACTGTAATTCATGCACGCCGTTTTCTTTGGTATGCGCTGTCGTTGTCTTTGGTATAATCGGGTAAATACAGTACTTTTACGGTTCAGTAATCAAAAAATAGTAAAGTGTAGGGGTAATCACCAGTAATGAACTATCTTGATTGAAGACGAGGATTTATAGCTCATCGGGCGGCGTCTCTTCTTCAGGCGCCTCAGGAGGAGTCATATTATAGTGACCCACTGGTTAAAGCAGACACTGGACAGCGACTGAGCTCTGCAGCTTCTTTTTATTAAAGGTTTTCCTATAACAGTTGAGTTACTGTAAGGCCTCTGTCACGCGCTCATCGGCCACGCCCACATTCACCAGGCATGCACACGCTCAAACTTTTTCTGGCGCTTGGGTTCATTGCCAGAAGCCTTAGAAGGTGCAGGACGTTTGGGTGGCATTTTAGGGCTTAAAGAAGAGCAAAACGAAGAACACGAAGACGAGAGCAGCAGCCAAAAAAAATAGTTATATTTATATGGAAATGTAGCTGAATTTACATTAATATTTTTGTTACACAATGAATAAATTATGTTTTTCTTAATAATTTATCCCCCCAAAAATTTGCGGGGGTTTACTGCAAATGCATTAAAAATTGAGATTTTTTTTGTGATGTATCGTCGTTCAAATACTGCTCTAAATTTTAGTTAATATCACTGACTCCTGCACATCTCGTAGTACTGAGAGCAACAACTAAAGAAGCAACATGTAAAAATTGGCATCCAGATTTATCAGTTGTCAATAACGTAAAAACATTCTGCACGTGAAAATACAGGTCAGGATGATCGCTGTTTTCCTCGGGCTGTCCTCTCCCACCATACACGAATAAAAGCCACTTGGTACCCTCTCACACTTGATATGAGTACAGGGGCAAAAATTCCTGAAGCAGTTCAAACTGTTCAGTTCTAGCAACTGAAAAGAATTTATTACAGCCAATTAATTGCATTTTTACAACTCTGTGTGGCACACCCTCACATGACTCATATGTTACTTACCAGTTTCCTGCAGGAAGTTTATTCTTAGACTTGCTAAAACCACACTGAGTGGATGTTATTTCTTATGAGTGTGTGTGTACCTGAGTGAGTAGGTAGGCTGTGTGTCTCCTTTTTTATCAGAAACCTTTTCTTTTCTGTTCTGTGGGAACAGAATTGTACTGAAATATCTGTAATGTGTACAGTACTTAAATAGTAATTTATTTTTTATGTGATTTCTGAAACTAACACCTGAAACTAACATTTTTTTTACCTGTTTACCAGCCAGTTGAAAATGATGCAAGTGAATTCATCTGTCCTCGATCCTTCACCCCAGGTACATGTAAACTTCATTTGAAAGTCTTACTCATTATAAATAGTTTAATGAACAAGTGTTTCTGTTATTTACTATTTGAAAATTCAGTAACAGCTATTAATTAGCCTAAGAGTATCTCTGATCGGAATTACATGATTCATGCTCACATGTATTACATATACTCTCTCAAAAGACATGTAAGCATATTTGTAATACTCGTGATTCTTCTTTAAAAGGGTATGGGTGGCTTTTTATTATTTAGTTTATTATTTAGTTACTGTTTGGGCTTTTTAAAAAAATCGGAATTACTTGATTAATTGTCAAATAATTTCATAGATTACACAGTCACTATCAAGATTAATAGTGATAGTTGCGGCACTACATACAACCATTATAGTAACAGCCCAACATACAACTCTCTCAAAAACAAAAGTGTCGAAAAAGGGTTCTTTGCATGATACCATGGAAGAACCATTTTTGGTTCCATAAAGAACTGTTGATGGTTGATTGTGAGTGTGAAAAATCTTAACGGTTCACGTAAATGATGTGAAGAACCCTTAAATTGACAAAGAACCTTTCCATTATATGAAAGTTCCTTAAAAAAAAAAAAAATAGGTCTTCATCAAATTAAAATGGTCCTTCTGCGGCATCACTTGAGGAACCCTTTGTCATACCAGTTTGTGTTATTAAACTAAGGTAGTCATAAGGCAGTCATAACAATATTGTCAGACACAGTTTCATTCCTGTTCCATCTCCACCTCAGACTTCTCCAGAGACCTCCAAGGCTTGTCCAGCTCCTGCGAGAAGTGTCTATGCTCCATCCCGCCCCCCAAAATCAGCGACCTGCTGGAGGACGAAGACCTCCTCTACTCTCTACGCCTGAAGCTGGACCCGACGCACTGCACCATCAAGAACTGGAAGAACTTTGCCAGCCGCTGGGGCATGAGCTACGACGAGCTAATGCTGCTGGAGCAGCGGAAACACGGCTCCACGTACCACAGCCCCACGCAGGAGGTCCTGTTCCGCTACAGCCAGAAACCCGTCACGGAGCTCACCAAACTCTGCCAGATCTACCAGCGCATAGATGTACTGAGGCTGCTTCAGCAGTGGGTGGAGAACGACTGGCCTTCACGCTGGAGAAGTTCACATTAGCATAGGTCCAGAGACGCGACGCCCGGACAGCTTCCGAGAGGACGTGGAGCTGTGCCTTCTGCAATAAAACGGACGGCAGTATGGATGCATGTCAGGAACAGAATACTCTCTATTTGAAAATGCTGCTGCACTTCTCGGATTTCAGCCTTCACTTAGTGCCAAAGCTGCCACACACTGGCTATGCTTGGGAGGATGCTGATGTAGAAGCAAAATCTCCAATAATCCGATTAATCAATTGGAGTAATTTAACCATCATTACCCAGGAACTATCCATGGCACCTTTCCATAGGTATACAGGAACCATGCTGTACCTAAACCATGCTGCGATGGCATGCTTTGATTTTCCAGTGTATCTCAGCCCGGTAACAGTGTTTCTGGCGCTTTGGCAGTGCAACGGTGGTGTAAAACCATAGGGAAGATTGTTCATTCCTAAGCACTGCGCAACATGGAGAGTTTGGGTCAAATTTTTCTGTCAGAGTCGCACAGCTTAGGGCCGGTCATCGTCCCCAAACCATGACCGTGGAGTCGAACCAGCCGTCAGACCCGCTTTTGTTAATGTGGTCTTTTATTGTTTTAAAGTCTTGTATGAGGTTTTTATTATTATAATTTTTTTTTATTCGTCCTTGGCATTGTTTAACCGTGTGATGAAAACCTCCCCCAGCTAACTTGTTAGCGAAGTCCTGGTATACCTTCACATTTCTCTTAGTGTTAGAAAACTACTGAAATTTATCTTCAGAAAAAACAGATAATAGTGCTTGTACTTGGTTTGCTTTGAGTTAGTTTGTATCTCCTTTTTGTTTAGTTTTTTTCTTTGGACAGTAAAAAAAAAAAAAAAAGCCTCTTTCCAAGTCCGTCTGTTGTCGTGACATTACTTGACCAATCAAAAAGCAGTGACTCCGTCAGCTCGGCTGTGGCCCGCTTTTAGGCCTGCCGTCGGCCAGCGCTGGTACCGGTCACTTTATTTTAATGGAAAAAACATTTATTCATGGTACCACACGGTTCCTTGTGCCAGTGGAAAAGCGCTATATTTTTACCAATCTAGCTGCTGTGATTAGTTTACAGTAAGAACATGAAAACCACTATTAGTCCATTATGGTAAAGAAAAAAGTCCAGCCCAGCATGAAATTGCCGCTGCCTGTAACTCTTGAATTTTCTAACTCTCGTTTTTAAAAAAGCAGACAGTAAAATGAGCTCAGGTCTGTACCTGGGAAGTGTTGTCTAAATCACCTAGCAGTGCAGAGACTAAATCACCTAGCAGTGCAGAGGCCAAATCACCTAGCAGTGCAGAGGCCAAATCACCTAGCAGTGCAGAGGCCAAATCACCTAACCGTGCAGAGGCTAAATCACCTAACCGTGCAGAGACTAAATCACCTAACCGTGCAGAGGCTAAATCACCTAACCGTGCAGAGGCTAAATCACCTAGCAGTGCAGAGGCTAAATCACCTAACCGTGCAGAGGCTAAATCACCTAACAGTGCTGAGGGCCTTCAGATAAGAGCCTCCCACTTTGTTCTTTGAGGAGAAACCCCCTTTGAGTAGTGTGGTATGTTCCATTTGGAAACGTCACCCAGACAGCTATAATAAGCGTGACATTTTGTTGACTTGTCACATAAGATATCACTGAGCATCATACAGTATGAATGTTTTTAAATAAGATATTTGGCTGCCTGTAACATTTTGTTCAAGACATTTAAAGGAGGCACTAGAAGTTCTAGAAGTGAACTAGAAGTGCTCCAGTGTTTGAGCCTTTAATAAGTGAGAGTTTTTGTTTTGGACATTTTAGTAATTAGGAAAACCAGTCAACATTTAAACTCTTCTCTTGATCCAAAAATGACTGGACAAGTTTTTATATGTAATGTTGAAAATGGTAAAATAGCGCTCGATCTAAAACCAACATTTTCAACACCCTGCGTCTACCTCTCCACCATCAGTTTTCAAAAAGAAGATGCGATAATTTGTGATAAATGTGCGATTTCTTCTTGCACACTGACATGAGAATAGAAAATCTAATCTCGAAACCATGGTAAAACAATGTCTCAGGCATCAGCTTGTGCATTCATAACTATTTCATGCACTAGCTTTCTGTGAGGGGCTTTTAGAGGGAGACGTCTGGTTCCATTCACCCCCACTGTAATAGAACATTTCCCTGAAAGCACTCTGAATGACATTTATGCTTTAATTAGAAAGAACTTTTGAAAGACTGGTGGAATTCCCCTTTACATTAGACAACAAATTGGAAAGGCTGAGTAAATGTTTTCTGAACTATTTAAACTGATTATTGTATGATGGCACAATATGCTGAGTGATTGCACAGCTCGACTAAGTTTAAGCACTTTGAGGTGTATTTCCAGACGTGTGTGTGTCTACTGTTGGCCTAAATTACACTGTCTTGAGGATTCTGTACCTCACTTCCTTTAGTTCAGGTGTAAGGCTTCTCAGAATTAAACTTTAGTCTGAACTGTACTTGGAACCTCTGGTTTTTGTCTGTCTGTTTGTTTGTTTGGGTTTTAAAAAGAGTCTTTGAAAGAGAGATGGTGTAGATGCCGGTTTTTAAGAGAAGCACTGAACTGCTGATGGAAGGGAAAGTTGTTTTTGGTTGGGGATGCCCAAAGCAGACATTGGAGATCCCCATGATAATCCAGCATCTTCTGTTTCCAAACTGATTTTCAGAAGTCTAGCGCTTTTATTGATATACAGGATGGTTGCAAGAAGGCAGTATATGTGCATGTCATCGTATGAGTGGGTGTGTGTTGGATATCTTTGCTGTTATCCATATTCATCAATAAATTTGTTGATATTAAACTATGAGTTGTCATTTAAATTGTAACTTTTTTCAGTTTAGACTAAGAACAGATAGGTGGCAAAAATATGGTCTCCACTGACAAGTACACAACAAGTGACACAATAATTGTTTTGCATCGCGACGCAAAAGTGAACGATTCTGCACTGATGGAGAAAAAAGAAAATAATGGATGTTTATTATTTCATTGAAATGCCAGATCACTGTTTTTATTCTAAATAAAGGGAGCACCTGTGTGAGTAAAAGTAGGTTTATCACATGGCGTGAGTAACGTATGAGTAATGAGGATGAGTAACATCATCTGCCACCCATGTATTAAAAATACGCTAGATGTCATAAAAGCAGATGTTTGGGAACATTTCGGCTTTTGTGAAAAGTAGGCAATAACAAGCTTGACAAAGTATATGGTCTGTAAGACCTGCTGAGCTAAAATGATACTTTAGAAGTACAGTAAACATGGAAAGCAAGATGCATCATAGCGCATTAATAATTGTAATCAAACCTTTGAATTGTAATGGAAACAGGAGACCAGTCAAGATTCACATCTCTGGTGTTTCGCTTCTGAGACGTTTTTTCCATCTGCTAGCTAGGCCTCCCCATCGTGTTCCCATGATGCAAGAGTGAAGGCCAGCTCTGCTTCCTCCAAGACACTAAATCCATCCACTGCATCTTCTGCTGAGACATCACTCAACACGCATAAAGGAGAACTCAAACTGCCAAAAGAGGACGGAACAGACTCCTAGAGAGAGCCACTCTGGAGTTTTCTTTTGTTTTTTTATGTTCAAAAATTCACTGTGACCTATGTAGCCTGGCATCTGCACCTCAAAAGCAATATGCCAGCCTTGTTAAAAGTGGGAAAAAACTGAAGAAGCACTGAACTTAAGCATAAAAAATGGTATTTATTAGAAAAAAATATACATAGCAGTTTTATGGAAATTTTATACAGCTCTAAAATAGAAGTCCAAGACATGCAGACAGATGCAGCACAAACAGGAAGCTTTCAACAGTGTCACTGACTGGACGTCCAAGTTTTACCATTCGCAACAATACTGATGTAAAATCTGAAGAACGTTTATACATTTATAACATAATATATTAGATTTGAGGACACAGAAAAAAAAGTTAATGCTCAGGAAATAAAAGGTACAATATTTCCTTCATGTTATTGTCAATCTTAAAATGTGCATAAACTTGTAACATAAACCGTTCAGGAGGTTATACGGACTGTTCATACAAATAATTAAGCCCCGCTCTTCTGTTAAACCTCGTCTTCATCAGAATTGGTGGGCAAACCAAGCATGTTGTTAAGACTCTGAGAAACTTTGTCCGCCTCACTGGCCGAGACCACGACTGGATAATCCTTGCTGGCGTCAGGATGTGTTACTTTAAATGTTCCTCTTTTCTCTTTTGTAGGACTGTTTGGACCTGAGGACGCGTCAGCTTCAGGACTTGTCTCGGACTCTGAAGGAGCTGTCAGATCATTCATAGAGCGAGCTGCAGCCAGTTTCAGTCTTTCTATGATGTCCACATGTTGTGTTTGTCTGTTCTCATCTGAAGACCCAGGGGACGTTTTCACCTCCGCTTTGACTTGTGGAACTGATGCCTTCGCCAGTGCCTTTGTGGGATCACTGTTCAAGTCAACAGCCCCACAGATCTCCTGTATAATGTTTCCATAGTTGAGACTGGGCAGTGTGTGCATCTTGAACACGGGAATATGTTCTGGAAGTGACGCGTTTGCATCGGCGCTGACCTCTCCACCATCAACATTTGGTGCATCGGGAACATTTACAACTACTCCCTTCGATTTGTCTTTCGACCTTCCGAAGGGCCATTTGAATTTGTTCTTAGGAGCATCGATGTTGACGCCTGGAGATCCAATTTCAACTTCAGCTTTGGGTGAACTCAGCTCAACATTAGGAGATTCAACTTTGGGGGCAGACACACTCAGGTCAGGGCCTTCAGCGTTAGCAGCAACTTCCACTTCAGGAGATTTCACTTTGGGGCGAAACGGCCTGATTGTTGCAAATTTGAATTTTCCTTTCGGAGCCTCCACGTTAACTTCTGGAGTGCTCACGTCTACCTCAGGAGCTTTGACGTCAGCTGTGGGCATGCTCAAACTGACATCTGGAGCTTTAACATCTGCCTCTACTGTTGGGGCTGCAAGGTTGAGATCTGGAGTTTGGACACCTGCATCAATTTCAGCTTCTGGTACCTTTACTTTTGGAGAAGATACAGCAGCTTTGGGCTTTTTGAAAGTAAGAAACTTAAACTTTCCAGGAGACTCTGGAGACTTGATATCAACCTCAGGGGCGTTAACTTCAGCTTTGGGTAATTTCACATCAACATCAGGTACACTGACT
This sequence comes from Alestes dentex, assembly GCA_037576975.1. NCBI lineage: Eukaryota > Metazoa > Chordata > Actinopteri > Characiformes > Alestidae > Alestes > Alestes dentex. Next base: position 36,928,268 of record JBBIGA010000001.1, on the reverse strand, counting down.
TCAGCTTTTGGTAGACTTAGGTCAACATCTGGTGCCTTTATTTCTCCTTCAATCTTTGGGACAGAAACATCTAAATCTGCTTGGGCATCCAGTTTAGGCTCTTTCACCTTTGCCCCAGTGAGGTTCAATTTGGGCAGTTTGAAGTGTGGCAGCTTTCCTTTTCCAGAAGGTATGTCAACGTCAGCATCTGGAACTTTCAGATCTACATCAGGACTCTCAATGTTTGCTTTTGGCAAGTTCACGTCTACATTTGGGGCTGAGAGATTGAGATCTGGTGTTTTTGCGTCAATGTTCACGCGTGGAGCGCTCAGATCAGCCCTGGGTAAATCTAAATCTACAGCCGGAGCTGCAACGTAGCCCTCAATTTTGGGAACAGAGAGATCCAGGTCGGATGTTTTCAGGTTAAGATCGGGCCCTTTGAGATCGGCTTTGGGTAAATTCACATCTAAATCTGGTGCCTTCAGGTCTGCACCAACATCCACTTTGGGTTCTTTGATCTTTGGCCCAGTGAGATTAAATCTGGGCAGTTTGAAGTGGGGCACCTTTACTTTTGCAGATGGTTCATTAATATCAACATCTGGGACTTTTAGATCTACATCAGGACTCTTGACATCTACTTTTGGTAGGTTTAGGTCTACATTTGGTGCAGAGAGGTTAAGATCTGGTGTTTCTGCCTCAAGGTCTAGATGTGGAGCTTTCAGCTCAGCTTTAGGCAAGTCTGCTTTTAAAGCTGGAGCAACAACAGAACCCTCAATATTTGGAGCGGAGACACTGAGGTTGGGTGCTTTTAGATCCAGGTCAGGCCCTTTGAGATCTGCAGAAGGTAATTTCATGTTTACATCTGGTGCTTTTGGTTCCTTTACCCCTGGTTTAGAGACACCAAATTTAGGCAGCTTTAAATGAGGTGTCTTCAGTTTTCCAGACGGGGTATCGACATTTGGAGTTTTCAGGTTTACGTCTGGTTTTTTGAGGTCAGCACTAGGGAGATCTACATTGACAGAGGGTGCACTGACATCTCCTTCAATTGTAGGTGCTGCGAGGTTTAGCTCTGGTGTTTGGACATTCAGTTCAGGTCCTTTTAGATCTCCTTTGGGCAAGTTCAATGTGGGTGCACTGATTTCCCCCTCAACCTTTGGGATATCAGGGACTGCGACATCAATATTGGGGCCTTTCACCTTTCCCTCAAGATCTACCACTGGCCCTTTCACTTTTGGCCGTGAGATATTTAGTTTAGGAAACTTGATTTTGCTGGAAGGGGCCTTCAGGTCTGCCTCTGGAACTTTGATGTCTAGGTCTGGTGCAATCTCACCTTCCACTTTCGGAGCAGAGAGTTTGAGATCTGGTGTCTTGACATCCAAGCTTGGTACGTCAACTTCAGCTTTGGGCAGGGTCACGTCTAAATCGGGAGATGAGACACTTAAATCCGGTGTCTTTATGTCAGCATCAAGATTTGGCCCTTCCACCTTCGGTTTATTCAGGTTTATCTTTGGTAGCTTGAGAGTAGGGAACTTGTGTTTCCCAGATGGAGCAGTAACATTTACTTTAGGAGCTTTGAGGTCAACATCTGGGGTTTCTATCTCTGCCTTGGGTAAGGTCAAATCAACATCTGGGACGCTGATATCTCCTTTAACTTCTGGGGTGGACAGATTCAGGTCAGGTGTGGATACACTAGCGTCAAAACTCTGGGCTTTGACCTTTGGGCCAGACGCTCCAAAATTGGGCTTCTTGAAAGTGGGCCACTTGATTTTGCCAGAGGGAGTTTCAATGTCAACGTCTTTTGTTGTGATATCGACCCCAGGTGTTTGAAGGTTTGCTGATGGTACATCTATATCAACATCTGGGACGCTGATATCTCCTTTAACTTCTGGGGTGGACAGATTCAGGTCAGGTGTGGATACACTAGCGTCAAAACTCTGGGCTTTGACCTTTGGGCCAGACGCTCCAAACTTGGGCTTCTTGAAAGTGGGCCACTTGATTTTGCCAGAGGGAGTTTCAATGTCAACGTCTTTTGTTGTTATATCGACCCCAGGTGTTTGAAGGTTTGCTGATGGTGTGCCTATATCTGCATTCACTTTTGGGGCAGATAAACTCACATCTGGAGTCTTCACATCAGCATCAACGTTCACTTTCCCCTTTGGTTTCTTGAGTTTGGGCCATTTAATTTTTCCAGAGGGGGTATCGATGTCAGGACTTGGTATACTAATGTCAGCGTCAGGGGTTTTGAGCTCAGCATTGGGTAAAGTCGCATTAACCTCTGGGGTCTTGATGTCAGCTTTGAGATTTGGTAGAGAGACGTCAGTCTCTGGCGTCTTGATGTTGGCATCAACACTTGGACCCTTTACTTTAAGCTTTGACCATTTGGGCTTAGGTAGTTTGAATTTTCCAGAGGGAGGTTCAATATCAGCACCAGGAACGCCAGCCTTCAGGTCTGGGCCTTTTACTTCCACTTTGGGCAAATTTACATCAACCTCTGGCGCTTTGAGTTCTCCATGAGCCTTTGGGACTGACAGACTCAGATCTGGAGATTCCAGATCTGCTTTCAAATCTGGAGTATTTATTTTAACATCCGCATCTAAATTAGCTTTTTTAAAACCGAAGGCTGGCATCTTAAATTTTGGAGTCTTTAAGTTCAGGGCAGGCTTCTTCATTTCTGCAGAGACATCTGGAGAGTTCAGTGTTGGGGAAGAGACGTGGACATCGGGGGTTTCAATGGTGCCATCTAGATTAGCACCCTGAACTTTGGGCCCAGACATGCCAATAGTTGGCATTGTGAATTTGCCACTTTCCCCCAAACTCAGGTCAGGTACGGAGCCCTTCAGTTTGATCTGTGGGAGTTCTCCATTGACTGATGGAGATGTGAGGTCACCTTTGATATTTGGGGAATTCAACTTTCCATTCATCCCACGGACTTCAACTGATGGTGCTTGAAGTTGTGGATCTGCAAGCTTTGGGGTTTCACCCTTCAAAAGTAGATCACCAAGTCTCTGAAAAGAGGAAATGAGAAAGCATAGATGGAACAAAAATGGCATGAAGTAATGGCATAATAATATGTATGTGTTTGTTACTCTATAATCACATATCCATATTCCTCTGCACTGCACGTCACTTACCACTCCAGCGTTTAGACTTCCCTTGGTCTTAACTTCAAGGTTCTCGTCGTAAGGCTGAATGATCTTCAGTAATTTCAGCACATCATCTTTAGGGAGGTGGTCTAAGTGGATTGTGGCGGCAACAATCTGTTCTTGATCTAGAAAGCGGAAATAAATGCTGAGTGAATATACATATACACAAATATA
>JBBIGA010000001.1:36900650-36915792 GCA_037576975.1 Alestes dentex | reverse complement strand
GTCAGGGCTCTGTGTGGGCCAGTCAAGTTCTTCCACACTGAACTCATCCAGCCATGTCTTTATGGAGCTCGCTTTGTTCACTGGGGCACAGCCATGCTGGAATAGAAAAGGTTCTTCCACAAAATTGGAAGCATGGCGTTGTCCAAAATGTCTTGGTCTGCTGAAGCATTAAGATATCACTTCACTGGAGGTAAGGGGCCACCTGAATTCGATAATTAAGAGGTGTGTCCCAATAGTTTTGTTTATATAGTGACAGGGCAGCCTAGCCATTTAATGCCCTCAGAAAATAGGCGCATGGGTCCGTTCCCAAAACCCACAATGCTCCCTACTCCCTAAAGGTGCACACTCCTGTGGAAGTGTATACGGGCTTCCTCACTAAATTACAACCCTATGTAGTTACTACGAGAGAGAATTGGAACATAGCCATCAGCAGCAACCAGAGTGAGATAAAGGCTATACTTAGTTTTCCAGTTGTGTTTGTAGGTGTAAAAATGGAGTAAAAGCTGTGTCTCTGTGAGTCGAAATGTTTACAAAGCTCACCGAAAACTCGATGTCCCGTGTGTGTCTGTGGCGCCCCTAGCGATGTGGCGGACGGACTGAGCGTAGCGACTACGCCGTTTGCGTTACTCCCCGCGGAGAGCGCAGCGAGAGGATGCGCCGTTGACGCAGCAGGCTTGGTGAATGGCAGCAGTGGCGGTTCCTCCGGAGGACAGGAGCAGGAGCGGAGCAGGAGGCAGAGCCACAGGAGAGCTAGTTCGGACTTCGGATCATTTTTTTATTTTTTACTCGCTCTCCTATTTTCTCCAACACATAGAGCCGCATCGAGAGAACCCCCCGGAGCGACGCGGAGCGGGGGGAGGCGAGTTTAGAGCAGAAAAGAGACCCCCCTCTCTGGAAAGATGGCGGCCGCGGCCTCGGCCTCGCCGGGCTCCTGCTCGGCCGGCTCTCCGGACTGGGCGGTGTTGAGGGACGGCTGCCTCCGCTGCGACGAGGAGGGCCTGCGGAGCCTTTCCTACCACCCGGCCCTCAACGCCATCCTGGCCGTCACCAGCCGGGGCAGCATCAAAGTCATCGACGGCACCTCGGGGGCCATCCTGCAGGCCTCCGCGTTGCACGGTGAGCTCCGGGCCCCGGCTCCCAGAGCCAGAACCACTTTAAAAAGTACCGGGACCGGGTGTAGAGTTTACCAGGGCCTTTATCTCGGAGTTACAGCCGTCTAGCCCACCTCTCTGGGCTCATTTCTGTCGTGTAGGTTCCGAGCGGTGGGAACACCGTACAGTCTGACAGTCTTTTTACCCTTCCAGGCTCGAAACGAACAAACTCCAACTTGTAAACAAGTATACGAAATCCACACTGGATCCTCATAACGAGTTAAACCCATAACTAGTCTGTCAAACCTCAACAAGCCGGGCAGCCGTGCTTGTTTACTATCTCCCGGCTTCTTCTCACTCGGTTAGCCGTTAGCTCGTTAGCGTGTGTTGTGTTTACGCTCAAGCTAACACGCCTTAATGTGCGTCCTGTACTGTCTACGGTTCACATCTCAGTCCCAGATAGCATTTGTTACAAAATAGGAACACTTTACTTGACATTTGTGGCCCATGTGTGTTTTTAAAAAGTTAAAATACAGCAAATTGTGGAGTTGGGTATTAACTAGGTAGGTAGCCGTTTTAGCTGTTTGTGTTAGCAGGACCGTTCTCAGAGTTTTTTGGCTTATATGGGTTAAAAATGGCATTCACGCTGCTGTTAATGCTTTAATGGTTTAGCGGGTTGTTTTATTAACCCAGCGGGAGCAGGGACGTGTGTGGACCTTAGTTTGTCCCTCATGTGGCCGTGTTGATGAGCTGGTGTGGTAGCGGAGGTCTCTCTCAGTCATTTTGCTTATATGGGTTAACAATGACTCAAATGCTGCTGTTAGTGCGTTGAGGACATGTTTAGGGGTTTGTTTATGATCCCACTGGTAGCAGGGAGGTGTGTGCACCCTACGTGGTCCGTTATGTGTCTGTGTTGATGTGATTGTTTGGTTCTGGAGGTCTCTCTGCCCGGGCTGCAGCCCCTCCGCCCGGCTGTTTGAGTTTGTCAGCTGCGTTTCTGCAGTCGGACACGTCATGAAATTCGTCAGAAACTCTGGATATCTGTCGTGTTTACTTGCTTGGTTAGGGAGCAGTCAATCAGAGGTGTGCTTCTTGCTGTCACGGTTAAGAAGAGACTTAGATCTTCTTGTTGAGCCAGGGCTGCAGCGTTAGGGTCCCACTCTGTCGGTCCCATTGCTGTTTGCTTTATGTATTTATAATTTTAGTTTTGTGTCTGGTTTTGAGTTTTTGGGGGAATGAGTTAAGCAATCTGCTCTGTGATCAGTAAAAGTTTTGATTGTAATTCTGACGAACAGTGCTGTGCAGTGTGATCATAGTTCTCAGTATGGGTCTCTGAGTATACCTTTATAAGGGCAGTATTTAAAGAACACTGACCAACTGCCTGTTTTGTGTGTAACAGTCATGGTATTGCAGTGCAAAAATGTGCATCATGGACACATGGCAATGCAAAGCATTCTATTAATTATAACAATTGATGAGACTGCATTGTTTATAGTATTAAACCAAGACCACCCAATAGCCTGGTCCAGCATATTCATGTCATATATCAACCCCCCACCCACCCCATTTCATTAGTAAATTGTGCCTCTGAGTAGTCATCATTTTTCTCCATACAGATTTCATTCTAGATACTGTGAGAAGATTTATTCATTTTCAGTCTTGCTTTTGGTTATGTGTATTAAACCACAAGGTCCAACATTGTGTTCTGAGGCAAAACGTCCCAGAAATGAAAAAATCAACGGTTATTTTACCATCAACATATAAAAACACATGTAGGTTTGTTAGGCGTGCTTGACAGATGTTGTGTTCTCTGTTAAAATAAATTGTTTATCATTACATCCCTACATCTTTAATTTGATTTAGTTCTGTGCAGCATCTGAAACACAACTGATGAGATGCTGAGATAAAAATGCACATTGTCACTGTGAATCACGAAAAAGCTCCAGATGTTGTAAAGTTTTTGCCGTTGTGCTCCAGCGTCACCATCCGCTGGAAGTCAAAGTCTTATCCGGAATCTCATCTCTGCTCCCTCACATCTGCTGGGGAGTGATCATATCAGGAGAAAGTATTTGTGGCAGTGATGTGGGAACCAGGGCCTTTATTCACAAAGTTCACAAAAGGAGTTCTGACCCGATTCTATCAGTAAGGCCACCATAAGTGGGAGAAGTGGGTTCTGATCTTAGGTCAGCTCCTCTGGTCTGAGAAGGTAGGAGCAATTTCAGACAGCATGGTGTTGGTTCTGTGTTTAATTTGTATTTTATTTTGTATTTTATTTTGTTTGGAACCTCAGTGGTTGCTGGTCTGAGTCTGTACTTATAAATGGGCCTGGTGATTACATGATGAGAGGAAACACTGCTGGACCAGGAGTTTGGTGAAAATGTGTAAAGGGGAGTGGATTTGAGAGTGTAGTCTATTATGGCAGTCTGGGTGACACTTCCTGTTCCACACAACTATGAACCAGATCATAGTTGAAATCGCCTTTCATGACTGAATATGACTCGTCATGCGTGTCGCGGCCGTCAGGAAGAGTCGTATTTTGATTAGTGTTGTGTGTCAGATGAAATCAAAACCTTCAGCGTGGTCACGTGTGTTTTGCAGAGATGTATATCTGGATGCTAGAGCTGGGCATTTGCGTTTCTGAGCACATCAGTAAATCGTCAGTACTTAACATGGGCTAACTGCATGTTTCATTACAAACAGAGTTTAAGTGGGTTTAGTGCAGCGTGGTGTGTGATGCTGAACAAAATTATTTATGCTCTGGGTCTTTGTCTCTTCAAACGGTTCACATGACAGGAAAATAAATAACAGTACATATCCTGAAAGTTTCTTGACATATTGGGATCTTGCGTTTCTTCCATGCCGTCTAACCCTAGTTCTGCGCTCCTTGTCAGGACAGTACTGTAGTAATATAAATGAAAATTATGTACATACTATTTTTATTATTGTTATTATTGTTACGTTTTTCAATGGAGCTCAACTGAACTGCGTTATTATGACTAAGTTTGAATTGGGTGAAGCGTGTCATCTTTGTGACTTTTTTGTTTTTTAACCTCTGGTAGCCAAATTAGGATGTAGTTGTTTCACTTGCTTGAGATTACGGGTTCTACAGTTAGTATCTCTAATCTGGCCTGGTTTGTAGTGTAGCTTTCATATTTAGAATCTCTGAGAGAGTCATAGTAGTGACGTTTTGCTCCTGACTGATGCCACATGCAAGTTACTGTCAAAACTGACCATGTTCAGGTCATATTAAACACAATCATATCATTTAAATAGATTAAAATAATAAAATGCATAATATAAAGTAATAAACAAATACATTATTTTACTTCCCGGTCCACCCACCCCACCTAACATCAGGAGATATCATCAGCTGGCTCAGGCTGCAGTACTGTGTTTTTCTCAGACATAAGTGTTGTCATGGAAGAAAAATACTTTATTAAGAGAATATTTAGCACCTGCTGTAGACGTTAATTAACACGAACCAACTCCTTTCACAATTGGGATTTGTTTGTTGGTTTGCATAATACATATGTATCGAAATGCAAGCCAAGACAAACAGACCAATTTTACCACCATCACAATGTGGGTTCTGTCGCTGATTAGATGCTCCATCTGCGCCTTTTCACTCCTCACCTGTTCTCTCATAATAACATGCTTGTTCTTATTAACCGCCTTACTGTAATTTTAATTGTTCTTTCCAACCGTTATTAACTTTTAAGTGTTTTTTGCATTCAGTACTTTCCTTCTGTTGTGGTCTTAAGCAAATGTGATTGAAATTGAAAGTAAAATTAAGAAGTAAGATCTGTGTAGACTTTAGTACTTGGGACTCAAACTCAGTCAGAATGCTTAATATTGTGAGGAACGCTGTCTCACACGGACCCACCGGTGTTTTAATCAGGAATGAGTAGCGACGATATTTTCAAGTGTTTCACTTTCTTATTGACCTGAAGCCGTAAAACTTGGCGTTGTTTTATTGCCGTTTATTGCCATGCTTGTGTTACTTGTTTTCATCTCATGGGCCTGAGGTTATCTCTGAACCAGAATTTGCTCGTGGACATGGATTTGGATGCGTTTTTCTGGAAATGGATTGCATCCTCTCATTACGGGCAGCGAGCAGCGTGGCCTGCTTGGTCCCTATGAGAAGACGATTGCTTTGAAGCTGAGTAATGTCCTCTGCAGACCTCATAAAACATAAGATACTTACTGAAAGCGCTGTCGGTAAGCGCTGTACTTGACGCCTCTCCTGAAAAGATTAACACAGTGGCCTCCTCAGCACGTAATGCTATGCACAGCGTTCAGCAGGTGACTGTTGATTGTTGTGTCTGAAATCTGATCTAGGACTGACGCATTCAGCAGAAAAACTGAGACCCACACCACGTGATGGCATCAACTCTACTTTTTAATTTTAATTTTTTGTACGAGACGTGAGCTTAGAAACGTGTTTGCCTACATATGACTCAACACTCATTTTGCATACGGTTTTTAGCTTCTGTAAGGAAAAGATGTGAGATGTAAGGTTTATCATATGCTGCAAGTCTGGGCTGCCAAACTTGGTGCAGGAAACAAAAGATATACATAATTAAAAAAACCTAATACCAGCACCCCTGGTTTCATACTCATGAACATTGGTACAATTGCAATTCAGGAGTGAACATCTTCATTACAACTGAGTAGAATTAAGATTAAGTGAAATTGAGTTTGTCTGCTGACTTGTTTGCTTTGCCCTGTGTGTGTTGCAGCTAAGCCTGGGGGTCGTGTGAGGTGTCAATACTTTCCAGCAGTGGACAAGGTGCTGTTTGTGGATGACTATGCAGTAGGCTGCAGGAAGGACCTGAATGGAATCCTCCTGTTGGACACAGCTCTCCAGGCCCCTGTGTCCAAACCGGAGGACATGGTCCAGCTGGAGTTACCAGTCACAGAGGTAGGAGACCCACAAGCCTCACGACATGGTTCTGAGTTGTTACGGCACATTTCCGCCGGCACAAGGGACCGCGAACAAATGTTTTCCCGTTACAAATAGAGCGACCTGTGCTGTCATGGCTCTGCTCGACGGCAGGGCCGAAAGCGGGATGCAGCTGGGCTGACTGACTGCGTCACTGCTTTCTGATTGGTCAAAATGTCACCACAGCATGGAAGAAGGCCATTGTTTGTTTTTTTGTTTTGTTTTTGTTTTACTGTCCTTGCAAATTAAAGAACTACGGAGACAAAAACTAACAACTGTGAAGTCGACAGAGTACAAGCAGTACTGTTTGTTTGGGCTGAAGATACATTTCAGTGGGTGTTTTCTACAGCGATTAGAAAAAAAAGATTTTTAATGCTGTAAGAAATGCAAAGGTGTACATCACTAACAAGTTAGCTGGGTTAGGTTTTCTAAAGAATGAAAAGATAAAAATAAACTAAAAAAAAACTCAGAAGAAAGATAAAACGCTCCATGGACACTGTTTTGGTGCAACACTGTTACAGGGCTGAGATGCACTGGAAGATCAAAGCCTGCCTTTAGTGTTTCTTTAGAAAGACTATATTGCGCAGTATAGTGTTTTGTAATGGGCTCATTACTCAACGTATTGACTTCGCTATGAGATACAGCAGTGTGGGCCCACATACAGGCCCTTAGAGTTTAAACCTCAGAACCAGCGTTTCAGAAGCGCACCGCTGCTAAAACATTGTATTTAAAACTACGTGCTTAATGGACGAAGGAGACTTCAGATGTCGCAGGAATCACAGTCATAAGTCATGCGGAATCAGAGAACTCAAACCTTACAGTTTTGGGAAGTTTAAAAATGCCGCCGTGGTCTTGTTTAAATGTCAAAAAAATGAAATATATATTTTTTTCCTGATCGTAATAAAGCTGAGAAAGCACATAGTGTGAGAAGGTGTGTGTGAGAGAGGGAGGGAGGGAGAGAGACGGAGGGGTGTGTGAAGGTGGGGCTTTTGACTGTTCTGAAGCGGCGCAGACTGATAGGAACGGTAAATACATAAACTCCACCTGGGACAGACTTACTTGCGATTGTAAATATTTGGCCATAGCTCAATTTCTAAACCATACCTCTTACAATATCTACAGTATTACAATATGTCTTATTATAATACTAATGTGTGTTTGTTAGCTGAGGATTTCCACAAGCTTTAATATGTATATTTGGGAATTTTTACAGTTAAAAAAAATTAAATGGATTGTGACAGTTGTGTCCAAATAGCAATACTGGGATCCCCTGAGTTCTGTAATATGGAAATTATCTGCTTAATAATAATTTGAGCATCATTAGGATATCTGTTATGTGATTTTGAATGAAATTATGTTGCCTGCACCATGTAACCTCAAGGACCTGATATGAATTTCATGCTAAAACCTCAAATGTCATGTGACTGTCCAGATATTCCAGATGTGAAATGCTTCATGCTCATTACTGTGTTCAGTTATGAATGACTGGAAGGTCACTCTTCACACATCGTGCGTTTCTGCTCCAACAGCCTCCGCTGGTTACGCCCACTGCGTCACAGGTTAACTTCGAGTGTAGTGTGGCAGTGGTTTGGGCTGTTATTGTTGAAAATGAAGTTTCAGAGGCTTAGGCTATACTGTCTTTGCTTTGTTTAGCTTGTAACCCCTCTTTAAAAATTTAACTCACTAAGTTAAAACTAGCAGAAGATGAGCCTCAACTTAAGGCAATACATTTTTGTGTGTGTGTGTTTTGAAATCTGTGATAGCATCCGTGCCCTGCCACACTCCTGGTGGTGTGTATTAAGCTTAGTCGATGAAGTGAGTTTAAACAAAAATGATCATCTGCTGAATTATTGCAGTTAACAATGTCCTTGTGATCCTGACAGAACCATATCCTATAGCTTGCACTTTCCCTGATGGTAATATGGTTTGCTGATTGCAAAATTTTGAGCTAGGCGAACTTCTAAATATGATGTAATTTATAGATTATTTGGTATACAGTGATTTAACATGCACTTTAACATTATTGCAGTCACTTGTCTGCAAGGTGTCCCTGAGTGCCTTGAAATGAAGGGGGCTTTAAATAAAATTAATAATAGTAATAACCGCTGTAGTCAAACAAGTTGTGGTTTCTCAGTGCACACAGTACAGACAAATATACAATCAAAACTGAAGCACTTGACCTAAGAATGACCAGTTCGGCAGACAGTTGTGAGTCTAATCCAGAAAAACTCTTAGCTAAATTTAGAGATTCACTTTGCAACTCGTGCGTACTAAGTATGAAAAGCTGCCTGAGTGTCTGTGTGTAGACAGAAGCTATGTATGTAGTTAAACCTAGTGAGGGGGAAGAGTCCAGTGCCGTTAGCTTCATGCTAACCGATAATAGAAAATCTTCTATTCCTACTAACAAAAATTAGCATCACTCTTTATTACTAAACCAAGGCTACTGATAAAGTAAAAGTTTCCACATTTAACACTGTCAGATATGCATGGCGTGTTCATGATGACTGATACAGCGCAGGGTGTGCTATTTTTATGGCGGTACAGTGGTGTCTTCCGTGCTCCACTTTATTCTGCAGCAGCTTCCAGGCTCTCGGTAAAGGTCGCTGCTCTCAGGGGTCTCGGCTACAGTCCTAACCGGAAATAGTCCTTAATGTTACCCAGTGAATCACATTGTCCACATATACTGCCATTTACAAGTGGCACTAAGAATGTTTCGTTTGATTTTATCGCTGTTGTGTGTGATATTGTGAGTAGCAATAAAGGGCAGGATCCTCTTTTTGTAATTCATTATGATAACGATATTAGAAAACCAAAATACTGACAAGCCAGACACTCTACTTCTGGACAGCCTTGTCCACTTTACTCTACACCACAGAGTAGCTCTTTTGTCTTGCAGTTTGTTTGTTTCCTGGGATTCTGTGCCATATTGAAAATCTGCATTAATTAATTCCAAGTGCCATTTAAACTGTGCAGGTTTGTATTTATCTAGATGATGATCTATTTTGTGTTGCCCATAATTAAGTGCAGTACTTTTTACTGTATATATCTTTGAACTAACCATAGAGAATAATGGTTGCACAAAGGGGGTGGGTAAATAAAGGTGAAGAGAAAGTGGCTCATGAAAGCGAGCAGAATAGTGTTAATTTGCATAATATTGGCACTTGTTTAAATGGAATGTATGGAGCTTTTTTTAAAACGTATTTTAGGTTTAATAGCATAAAATAATAGCATAATTGTTTATCAGCCACAGGCTAGTATGTGTACATGCACAGGTTCAACAAGGACCACTTGAGTTAATTTCATCCCACTGGGGAGAATCAAAATGCCATTTCACACTTGAGTTTTTCATTTAATTTTAAAAATTGAAAATATTTGAGTTAAATCCGAATACAGTTGCATGTAAAATCTTCGATTAGCTTGTATCTATAGGAGCGTCTTGGGTGTTGATTTCCAGTCCACCATGAGTGGACGAAATTCAAACGAAGAAATACTTCAAAGTTCAAAACAAACACGAATGCGAAGAGAGATGGGCTACTCCCCAGATTAAACTGTTGATGTGGCTCATGGCCTCTAATTGTGCCCAGAGGTCAGATGGGGATTCATTTGTTTTGTCACCTACACAGTGATGTTTTGTAAATGTGGTAGTCATTCAGCAGTAAAACATGGTTGCTGTCGTGTTTCTCTTTAGAATGTAAATGACGCTCTCTCTTGGGCGGGTGAAATCAAGTTAGAAAATGTAGATTAAATCTACTGATCACGTAACACTCAAACAACAGAGCTGCTGTGCAATGTCGACAAACTGGTTGGCTGTGGCTCGGCACACATTCGATGGATAGACCAGCCGCGCTCGCCACTCCCTGTCTATGCAGGCCTAGGGCTCATCAAATATCTCAAAAGAAGAACTGACCTGCTATCTGCTCTCTCTTCAAAGCCTCCAGATCAGCACTACTTCTGCAAAATACTTTTAAACCCCAGGCCAAGGGCGTGGAGTTAGCTGAGGAATAAATTCCCAGTGTTTCAGATACGGCTGAAATAAAAGGAGGGTGTGACTGAGCTCTAACCAGATGCTGAGTTCATTTATCCCGTAAACTAGATATTAAACCTAATAAGTATTGTGGAGGCGTTTTGTAAACACACTGTATAGATGTTTAGATACGAATGCGGTTGATGGCGGGTCTAATCCTGTGTACCATTTGCCTTGGAAGTGAGAAGTCGGAGCTGGGAATGACTTTGTACCCGAGATTTAAGTCTGAAAGCCAGGCTAGCGATTCTAAGCAGTGGCAGTTGACAGCAGTACATTATGTGATCTTTTACGCGTCCACGGATAGAAGCTGGAGGGTACTGTGTGGACGAGTGTTTTAATGAGGCACAAATAAGACGGAAGTGCTGATGAAAGCTGTAGTTAAAGTGAAGAGGCCACTTACAGTCACGTGTGAACACACCTCAGCACAGCACACAGTGTGAACAGGGAAATTCTTTCTCTGTGTTTAACCCATTCACCTAGTGAAGCAGCAGGCAGCCAGTGACGCAGTGCCCAAGGTGCAGTGTGCGAAGAACTGTAATAACCGCTGTAGTCAAACTTGCTCAAAGGTACCTCAGTGGTGCCACTGGCAGTCCTGGGATTTGAACCCACAGCCTGATCGCAGGAGCAACTCCCTAGCCACCAGGCCACCAGCTGCCTAGTACTGTTAAAGCACAGAGCAGCTGTCTTGGATTTTGAGGTCAGGGTTGGTGAGGTTCTTCTGACTTTCAAAGTCAGACACCAACTTTTAGGGGGGCGTTGCATCTTTGTTTCTGCTGGTACTTGAACATTCTGATTTTCCAGTACAAATACAGTGCATCATTAAAGTCTGTTTTGGACTGGTGCTTTTTAATGTCTAAGTAGTGTTTTCACATTTTTATTTGTGATGTGTCTGTCCACCTTCTTGCGATGCTTCTTCTGTTAATGTAGTTATAATGGCCTCTGCCCTTGACATAAGGCTGGTTTGCCTAAGGCAGCACCTCTAAAAAGCTTCATCCAACTCTGTAGCAAAGGAGTCATTACGTTCCCATGACTGCCATATGCACACATGGATATTAGACTCTATTGATTGGACTCAACTGTGTTGACATTGTTCTCACACTCTTGAAAGGGGAGCCGGTTCAGTAGAACATAACGAGCTGTAATTTACCAGCATCATGCTGTTCAGATGGTTGGTTAGATATTGATGGTCCTGTGAGGAGATGATGAAGGGGGTCCATTCCGTTTGACCAGTGCATGTTTGTGGCCTCTTGTGAGCTATTGATCATGAACTAGAGGAAGCAACCTCTGGAATTGACTAATGGTTTCTTTCAGCGCAGTTTTTGTAGGCCTGGGAATGTAGGCTCTTCTCAATTGAACTGTGACACACAGTCTTGCAAAAGACTCAGCAAATCTGGGTTTGCAATCTATGCGGTTTGATATGCACTTTTACACTTGATTTCATCTGTATATAATTAGTATGTATGTATGCATGCATGTATGTATGTAGTTTAATTTTTTTTAATTGAATTTCATGCAGTTCAAGAACAAAGAATAGCTTGAAATGGTGCAAAAGTAAGTGATGAACTGCCAGAGGTTAAAAAAAATTAGGTAAGGTTACCCAGAAGTGTGAAATAATTTCAGAATTAGACGAAAAGGCATCTCTCAGGGTTCAAGAAATTGGTTAACAACTTTAAGCTGTTCTGCAGCAGTGGAGTTAGGAAAGTCAAGTTGGTGCTACTAATCTCTACAGATTGAATTCCCAACTTTTCCTGATTACTCACAATCAACAATCAAAAGGTAATCAACAATGGGCGAGAGATGGACCATCATAACACTTAAAAGTGTAGGTCTGTTCTACAGAGAAGTTGCAAAGAAAGTCATGGTGTCGGTGAGTCCAGTGTCCTTCACCATCAAGAGCCGCTGGGGGAATCTCTGACAGGAAGAGGTCTGGCAGACCCGAAGCCACAACGGCATCAGAAGACAAGTCTCTGAGAGTCAACAGCTTTCAGCTCACAGGACCACAGCTTCAAGCACAGCTTAATAGTGGTCGTTGTAAGCAAGTTTTAGTTTCAACTGTTAAGAGGAGACTTTGAGTTGCAGGTTTCAGAGGTCTTGGTTGCACCAAGAAAGACATTACTGAGACATCAGAACAAGAAGAGGAGGCTTGCCTGGGCTGCCCATAATGGGCTACTGAAGACTGGAAGAAGGGGTTATGGACTGATGAGTCAAAATTTGAGGTCTTTGGTTCATCACGCACGACTTTTGTACATCATCGAGGGGGCGGAAAGGATGGTTCCTCAGTGTGTGACATCATTAACTGTCATACATGGAGGAGGAAGTGTGATGGTCTGGGGCTGTTTTGCTGGATCCAAAACGGTTACCACAACATTCTGCAGCACTGTGCAGTACCCTCTGGTACGCACCTAGTTGGTCAGGGGCTCATCCTACAGCAAGAAAATGACCCAAAACAGAAGTCCAAGCTATGCCGGAACTGCCTTAGGAAACAAGAGCAAGATGGTGAGCTTGAAAACATGTAGCGGCCAGACTTAAACCCCATCAAGCTGCTTTAGGATGAACTTGACGGAAGAGTGTAGTTGTAAAATCACAACACAACTAAACAAAACAGAAAAAGGAAAACTCCCTCACTCATACGCCACGTTACTGCGTATTCTTTTACCACACACAACCAAACTAGCATAGTGGAATAGACTCAATGTATTGTGACTTATACAAATTGTTGCGTAACTTTTTTTACGCTGCCAGGAGACACACTTGAGCTGCTGTCGCTCTTTCCAGAGGCTGTGTCCCAAATGCACGCTACCACGCAAAATAGTTCGTAGAAGCAGCACACGAGCACGAGAAATGTGTTCAGTGATGTAGTGTGATTTGGGACACAGTTAAAGAGGAAAAAAAACCCCAAAAAACTCATGTTCATCATGCACCGACACCCCGCCGCCCCCGCCCATCCAGACCTCTAGTTGAGTGTGAAGATGGCAACCCCACTAGCTAAGAATGGTAATTAAACTAGTCATGGACAGGAGTGCTGTTTTATTTTTCAGAAGGGCAGTGCTGTTCAGGTGTGGGTGTGTGTGTGGGTGGGTGTGTGTGAGCGATAAAAGCCAGGTGACTAAAGCAAGCTTTATTTGTTGTACACAAGGTTTGCACTGGTGTTTGTCCAGTTCAGATGCGGATGTTTTCATGTGGACGGTGGCATTCGTTCTCAATGCAGTACTTGGTAAATGAGTTACTGAAAACCGTGTTTTGAAATTGTATTTAATTTGTAACC
This sequence comes from Alestes dentex, assembly GCA_037576975.1. Classification (NCBI taxonomy): domain Eukaryota; kingdom Metazoa; phylum Chordata; class Actinopteri; order Characiformes; family Alestidae; genus Alestes; species Alestes dentex. The sequence continues at coordinate 36,902,470 of JBBIGA010000001.1, read as the reverse complement.
AGACTGCGGTAATTAGTTAAGTTTATTGCCAGTGAACGAGATTGGCAGGTCTGAGGGGTTAATGACCTAAAACTTTGTTTTCTGGTTATAAAAGAAAAAATGCTTCTTTATAACGTTGCTACACATGTAGCCTATATGGGTTAATACGTTTATTTTTTTATTTATTTATTTATTTTTTGGATCAGGCATCAAAGTGTTTATTGTTAAACTTACAGTTAAACTTATTGTTGCTGTGTCGACCTACTTAACAGGAACTTTTCAAATTGGCACGTCATGTCAGAAGTACTTCAATGGAGATTCCAAAATATTGAGATATATATTGTCTGTTGAGCTATAGACTAAAATATCAGTAAATTTGTAGGCTGTATCACCCTGCTCTGTTTGGGAGACTACGGGGGACTTGTTAACGTTAACTGGAAAAGGTTGACAAGCTGAAGTGTTACTACTGGCCCCATAGACTTGTGTTTTAACAATTTAATGCACTAGTTGTAACATTAGCTAGAGAAGCCTAATAAACTGATGCACACCTATTTTATTCAATGCTTTTCTACATCAAAACAGAGGATGTTTGAAAAGAGCGTGTGAAACGTGGCAAAATCACTTTTGTCCTCAAGATAGAACAAAAAATATCAGATAAAAACAAATATATTTACCACTTATGTGTATCAGTAGCATGTTGTTAAATAAGGAGGCTTCTTTTGTAATTCTTCTACAACTGGGGGGGAAAAAAACCTAATGATGTAAAAATAACTTAAAAACGAATCTCTGCAAAATGTCCACTTGCTATAAAAATGTTACCATGGTGAGAAGATCAGAAGCGCTTTCTTATCTGTTAAACTAACAGGTACAATGAATTTTTACATAGTTAGTGTCCTTTCCTCTTCATTTGTCATCTCATGAGTAACTGATGCCCTTTTATGGACTGTTGATGAATTTCTATTTATTCTCTAATATTAATGGTCTGTTATTGTCCTTATTTGAGTTTGTTTTACCTGCCGTATCATGTCTCTTTCATTTCTTTCAATGCCATTAATGTCCTCATTTATTTCACCTCTGACATTTAAGTAGCTGAAATGAACACGCTGGAGGCAAATGGGAGTCCATGCGAGTGGATGCTGGCATCCACAGTACTTTTATTTTCATCTACCCACTTTACCTCGCAACATTTAAGGCATAGTTATCCTAGTGCTTTACCTCATCAGTCCCATGCAGTGCGTCTCGTAACGGTTACAGCGAGGAGCTCGTGTGGGGTTTTACCTTTATTTGACTGCTGTCGGTGTATTGAGATCCTCATTTTAAAGGAACTTTACCCTTGTTCTGGTGGTACTCCCCACCTCATCTTGCATGAGGTAAACCTTGGCGCTTGTTCAGGTTTTAGTTTCTGTTCACTCAATCTGGCTTCCTTTTTTGACATGCGAGTCGAGGTCTTGTTTCGGTTCATACGAACAGTTTTTGTTTTTCTGTGTTCCTGGGAACTGTTGTCACGCTTAGAAAATAGAAGTGAAGGGTGCCGGGCCGGTGCAGTCGTTAGTACTTTCCCCTCGAAGCAGGAAGGTTCTGGTTTAGATTCTCCGTCCTGACGTCTGAAAGTTTGCCTGTGTGGAGTTTGCATGGTGTCCTGTGTTGGTTTCCAGCGGGTTCTCTGGTTTCCTCCCACAGTCCAAAGACGTGTCAAATGAAGTGGAGATACTAAATTGCCCGTGTGTGTGTGTGTGTGTGTGTGTGCGCGCGCACGTGTGTGCGCGTGTGTGTGCGTGTGTGCGCGTGTGCGCGCGTGTGTGTCCTGTGATTCGCCGCTGTCCTGTTGGGGGTGGGTTTTT
>JBBIGA010000001.1:36860551-36898914 GCA_037576975.1 Alestes dentex | reverse complement strand
GCACTGCAGGAGTTCAGTGTAAACTGTACAGTACGGATACGGGTTTACCTTTACATTTTCTTTAAGGGTAATGAATTAAGCTGAGTTTAAAATGAAATGAAAGTGTTTTGGGAGCATATTTACGGGGCATATTTAGGGTTTATACTGTAATAGGCTTTTTTTTTTTTTTAATCACATCACAAATTCATGGTTTTTCACTATACGCGGGTGCTCTTGGAACGTAACCCCCTCTAATGTCAGGGGTTTACTGTATTCAAAAACTAATTCTGAATGAGGAAGAGCTAAACCATCAATAGAGATGATTTAGTGTTCGTCGTTCTCTTGGCAAGGAGGCGCCAGTAATTGATTGTTTTTATGAACGTGTTTATTTCAGAATTTAGTAGCTGCTGTTCATATTTTCATCTTTTCACACTTTTCTCAACCTTTTCTGCTCCTCTGTACTAAGGATAACGGTTATTGTGCAAGACCTTCTGCATATAAACTGTCTATATCCTTGCTTCCCGTGTTGTATATTATGAGTTTATCAGGTTTGTTCTTGTTTTGTTTAAGCCATTTTATAATTTTATTGTTGAATGGAATCGCATGTGCAAAAAGTTGTCTGACTTGTTCCTTTTTGCTCAAAATGAAAATGACTGATCAAAGGGACCCATTTATCCTGTACTTAGATGTTGTATGGTCAAACTTTTAAACATCCTGTGCTAACATAGCCTTCATTTCCTCACTCGTTGATATTTATCTTTCTTTTAAGGTGGAGAGCTTCATTTCCTTCAAATTGGAGGTGTGTGTGACGATATTGACGACGCCGACATTTTTGTCGATGGCCCCATTTCTAAAGGGGTCGAGCAGCTACTGGAGGGGGCGAAGCCCTTGTCCAACCCCTCGAGCCCTGGGATCACAGGTCTGTTACTGTTCTGTCGCAGCATTTTTCCACATTATCTGGTCTGGTGTTCAGTAGTAGTGGCAGTGGTGTTATATTGTTGTATTGCTTCATGTTGATTGATATTTTTCATAATTTTACATTAGTTATTATACAGCATAGTGTATTTAGTACAGAGCATTTTCTGGAGCGTTTTATGATGACTGTATTTTATAGCGCTCTCGTCTTTGTGTCTCAGTGCTGTTTTAACATAAGCAGTTTCTGGTTTGAGGTGTTCATGTGCTACATGCTGTTAGAAGAGGCTTATGACTGCATTAGACTATCAAGTACTAAAAATTATATGACCACAGGTGAAACAAAAGTAGTTTGAAGTTTTTGTTTTCTCTAACCTGAAACTGAGGTCAGAAATGTACTCAGTGCAAGAACGTGAATGCAAATAACAGCTGGCCAATGAATTGCAAATCCTTCTGTACAAACTCATTTTGGGTTAATTTATTGTGACACTTTCTACTTGAGGGGGTCATAGGGGACACATTAGAGTGTTAGACTGTCATTGCAAAAAAAAAAATAGAGAGAGAGAAGTAGAGAAGTGTATGCTGTATACATCTGTGTGTATGTGTGTGTGTGTGTGTGTGTGTGTATGTATATACACAAATATATTGACACATACATATATATACACATGTATATGGAATATGTGTGCGCGCACGCACACATACACACACACACACACACACACACACGTACACCTTGCTTATCTGCCGAAAAAGTCCAACCTTGGCCAGTACAATATGCTGCAGGGTACAACCTGATAGAAGCGTTTGTGTAGCTCAAAGCGTTTGTATTGTCTTTTGGTTTCTTGTATTGAGTTTATTTCTGTGTTCTATCTGGTCTAGCCTTAGGTTTCCTCACCACCTGGCCTTTGTTCTTATTAAATGCTTTTTGCCACAAAGTGCTCGTGATCCGTGTGTGTGGTTATCTAGAAGGTTCTGTGTTTACAGGAGTTGACCTCCTGGTGGACAAACCGCTGACCGTGGAGACACTTTCCTCTCTGGTGGAGTTGACTCGCTTTGAGACGCTGACTCCGCGCTTCTCGGCCACAGTGCCCCCTTGCTGGGTGGAGGTGCAGCAGGAGCAGCAGCAGCGACGTCACCCACAGCACCTACACCAGCAGCACCACGGAGACGCAGCACAGCACACACGCACCTGGAAACTGCAGAGTGATGGGTGAGCACAGTCGCCGAGCACATGTACAAACATCCACCTACTCAGCTTACAGCGGTTCAGACACGCCCACTCTTAATGAAGCCATGGAGTGTACCTTTAGTCTGGACTACTCTTTGAATGAGGCACAAAATGCAGGGCAGCCAGTTGGCACAGCCTGTTTAATTCTAGGAGATAAAGACGGGTTGGAAAATGGTCATATAAAAATAAATTGACCGTTTTTGGCATATAAAGCGATATGAAGTGTTGGGTTGGCCAAAACCAACATTTTCCCCATTGCTCCAGTTATCATGGACTAAATGTGTGGGTTTGTTTTTAATCCTGTACTGGAGCTGCAAAGCTAATACAGCTAACAAGAAATATCATCACACTCTTGGGGTAAAGAGGTTTCTGACACTGTGAAACACATTTATCTATAAAAATAAACAAGACCTCCCCCAACATTTTAGATGTTTATGTTGCCTTATACCAAAATGCTCAGGTAAAAATAAATTATAGGTAAGTGTCAGACGCCACATAAGCAAGTCTGTTTGATGCTACACAGTGTGGTTTACTGTGAGTGTGATATCATTTCTTGTTAGCTGCAGTAGGGGAAATTGGTTTTGACGAGCCCGTCACGTGGGTGTGGTCGATTTTGTGTTTGTGGGCGGCCACAAGAGTGTTGAGTGGATAACATGCTCCCAACCAGTGCTTAGTTTCATGACCAACTATCTTCCATTTACTCACAGCACTCTTAACATGTGTTCCATTATTGGTGATTTCTCCCTCTTTTTCAGCACCAGCTGGGATGAACACGTGTTTGAGCTGGTCCTACCCAAAGCCTGCATGGTGGGACACGTGGACTTCAAATTTGTACTGAATGCCAGTATTACTAACATTCCGCAGATTCAGGTCACCCTGTTGAAAAACAAGGCCCCTGGGCTCGGCAAGGTCAACGGTGAGTTCAAGCTGGACAGTTGACCTTGTGTCATAGGTGCACAATGCAAAAATAGCAGCAATAAGTGGTCAGACCCTTAATAAGTCACCTGCCAACTTGCTCTAACCCTTAGAACGCAAGCTGCACAGATCAGTGCCGGAGGCGGAACAATTAGTAAATTGTTGTCAGCAAAAAAAAACTCCTGATATGGAAGTTCCCACGGTTTGTGTTGATGCCTTGACGTGTCAGACGTCATCCTGAACTCGTTTGGTGTTCTTATGTCACACCGAAGTTATTGTAGTTTAAAAACATTTAATTAAAAAAAAAAAACACTACTGGGGTTTAAAAGGTCATCACACGCAAATGAAAATAAAAACAAAAATGCACAAATTTCTTTTATTTTAGGTCTTAGAAACAAACAGAAAAAAACACATCTTTTAGCCCGGAGAACTTTTAGGATAGTCTCCTCCCACAAGTGGGTGGGGAAAACACAAAGGGAGGGGCTTCGGAGAGCGGCCGAGTGGCAAACTGCGAGCGTGTAGAATAACACACACCCGTTTTAGACTGTTTTGCACCGTTTATATTTACTGAAATCAGAGTTAAGAGGCTATTGGAAAGGCTTTCACTATGTGCTTTGTGGTATTTGCTGTGGGAAATGAAAACTCAATGTAATACCATTAACAGTGTGATGAGTGCTACCATTAGTGTGACAGAATGAATGGCTCATCAGCTTTTCCTTCCACAGAGACAGCTGTAGACCGGCAGATAGTCTTCCCTCTGTCGCATGTCTATCAAGCTAATGGAGAGAGGAATGGGCAGCCACTTTTACATGACTTCACAGAGGACATCCAGTTCATGGATATTGAGGAGACGCCAGGTAAGGGGCAGCATGAAGGGAGGGATACAGAATAGCTCACGTTTGTTTAGGCCTTTGATTCTCTCGCTTTCATGGTATTGTTGGATGTCACTGTTGTTAATGGAGCACAGTGTTGCTCACTGGTAGGCTCATACATTTGTCATCACTGAAATCATGGGAATCTGTATCTTCCTCTTATATTGCAGGATCTAGGCTGTGTCCATTCCTGGAGGACCACAAGGAGGACATCCTGTGTGGGCCTGTGTGGTTGGCCAGTGGCCTGGACCTCTCGGGTCATGCTGGCATGTTGAGCCTCACCAGCCCCAAACTTGTTAAAGGTACAAAGTACTGCAATTAAACTGTAGTACATTTTGGTAATGGTGTAATGGAAGGTATTAGTGATGACGATTAAATTTCACAGGGCCTAATCAGAATTAGTTTTCCTGACACTACACCGTTCCTAAAAAAAATGCAGGAATATGAGATCAGTGCAAATTGATTTCTCTGTGGGCAAAGGAGCTTTGCAGGTCAGGATTGCAAGACCAGTGCCTTATAATCAAAGGACTGTCATAGACTGTAGTCATTGCTGGTCATGGTCGATTTGAATATACCAATATTGACCAGCCGTTGGGATAAAAGAAAAGAAAATAATGTAGTTCAAGGTTTAGGGTAACTTTATTGTCATTAGCAGCTGTGTACACGTACATGGTCAGATGAGACGGTGTTTCTCCATGGACCTCCAGCGTTTCTCCATGCTACATACAGAAACATACACCAACAGAGTGCAGGTTACAACCTCCAGCGTGTGGGCATTACATAAATATTGTGCAAATTCTGTTACATGATTGGATTTTTAGCAATGTCTTGGTGTAACTCAACTTCGTGTATTAAATTAAACCCTATAGGTGGAAGTAGCATTTGCTTCTCATGTCCAGCAGTGCAGTATCAATACTAATTGGAAAACATAAGTCATTTATAGCTGCTTGAAGACTTTGTGAACTTAAGCACAATGAGAATCACTTATGTAGGTTTTAGTGACTCATTCTCTTCTGCTTTCTTCTTCTCTCCATCCACCCTCTATACAGGCATGGCAGGGGGAAAATATCGCTCGTTCCTGGTCCACATAAAAGCAGTGTGCGAGAAGGGGCCGGAAGAGAGTCCGCGGCGCATCGTACGGATGACCCCCGCCAAACCACAGTGCAGCAACAAAGCACACTCCCTCTCCTCTCTGCTTCAAAAAGCCCAGGCCACCAAGGTGCACAAGCCTTGAATGCTCTTCCAGTGTTTACTTATGCATGTCATGTTACCTAAGGTGGTGTGGCACTACAAAGCGACTATTGTGAAAAGTGAAACTGCCTGATGTCATTTCCTTGTGAGTGCTGTTGACCACTGCCCCCTAGTGGTTGAGCAGTGCCACTGTAATGACTGGCTCATGCAAAAGTCTGCACTCAGCTCAGATTGCTTTTCTCGCTGAAACGGTGTCCTTGTATAACTTAGACACGACCTTGTCTGCTCTCAGGGAGCGTTATACTGACATAAATGGTTTCACTTTCTTGTCCTGTCCAGGAGAAGGCCTCCACATCCAAATCAGATCCTCAGGCTGCTCCTAAAAAGCCTGACAACCTGCGGGGCTGCGACCTGCTGCTGGAGGTCTCCATCACAATCAGAAGGTTTAAGAAGACGTCTATACCCAAAGAAAGGTGAGTCACTCACGCTTCATCACACATTGGTCCAGACAGAATGAATGCAAACATTCGACAAAATGTACTTTATTTTTTCAGACATTAAATGTGTCGATCCAAAACATGACTGGTGTCCAGAGTTTCAGTCTTTAATGTTCTTCTGCAAGCTAAGAGGCTACTCATCTATATTTGCCCTATTCACTTGCCTCAAACCACATCATTGTTAAATAATCTTGAACAAACTTAAGCTTAAGTGGTTTCTGTTGCTGTGTAGTTTACTACTATGTAAAATGGGTCGCAGTATCAGAAACAACACAAGCAAATCTGTTTCAGGTACTTCACCTGAGGTGAGGGGTGAAAATGTATTAGTGACCTTTTTAGATACTGTTGATTATAATTGGGGATTTTCTGCCTTGAAAGTCTGAGAAGTCCTGTTTGTGCTTATTGTGAAAGAAGCCATTTGATTCTAATTTTTTTTATTGTCAATAGAATAACTGTGTATTGTTTGTCTTTCCTCAGAGTGCAGCGCTGCGCGATGCTGCAGTTCCCCGAGTTGCACGAGAAGTTGCTGGGGGCACTGTGTAAGCGTGGTGAGGAGGGCTCGCCCTCTGAGCACTCGCAGAGCCTCATTCTGGACATCCTCTGTTGGCTGGCTGGGGTCTACACTAACGGCCACTGCAGGTACCGCACTGCCGGCTCCCCTCAGAGAGGAACAAAGCACTGCACTGTGTAGAGCGGTGGACTTTTGGTGCTATTCACTGTGGAAGCTGACATTATATTTGACTGCTGCTTCTTATCAAAATCTATATTTTAGACTTAAATAGGTGAAGAGTACCCTTTCTGTCAGCACTGCACAGTGTAAAGTCCAGGTTCAGGGGTTTCTTTTGGAAAAACACCTTCATAATCTTGTAGTGCTGGTCACTGGTGTGTGTTGTGAGGCATTATTTCGATTCACATTCCCTGTAGTTTCGCACAGATGTGCAGGTTTTTCTCTCCCTAATCTTGTTGTTTGTCATCACAGCCTCCGAGAGGGAAAGGAGGGGCTTCAGACCAAAACCAGGAAGTGCCTCACCGACATCATCCGGGTGTGCTTCTTCCAGGCGGGCCGCAGCCTCGCCCACAAATGCGCTCGCTTTCTTGCACTTTGTATTAGGTTAGTTCATCGCTGAGTAATGTTCAGTTAGGCCAGACTGTTCACTGTCTACCTCTGGCATTCATGGACCGTTTTTCTTTTTTTTATTTCAGCAGTAATGGTAAAGGAGACCCAAATCAGCAGGGTTTCGGGCAGGCCCTGCTGAAGGCCCTGCTGGATAATATGCCTTACTTGCCTGCTGCAGCTACTGGAGGTAATTGTGGTCAGAAATCAAGTTCAATAGGTTTATTCTCATTTCGACCATATACACAGTACACGGTGAAATGAAACAATGTTCCTTCAGGGCCGTGACACAAAGAACAAAAAAAAAACCACCCACAAAGATCACAAATACCACAATGAACAAAATCAGAACACAGTACTATGCAAGTGCAGGCAGGACAGGACTAAAGAGAGAAAAAAAAAAAAACAAAACCCACAAGCAAACTACAGCAGTTTAAAGGACAACACACAGTGAAGTGTGAGTGAATACAATATGCTGTACTAATTAGGAAAAAAAAGTGTAGTATATAAATAAATGCCAGGTAGTTGTGGAGTGATACTGTGAACACCTTTGCTGTTTACGTGCTTTTGATGTTGGTTTGTCGTGTAATGTCATCAAAAGTGATGCTGTGGTGAAAACGAGCTTGTGTGTGTTGACCACAGGTTCAGTGTTCTGGTATTTTGTGCTGTTAAACTACGTGAAAGATGAAGATCTGGCCGGCTGCAGCACCGCTTGCGCCTCGCTGCTCACAGCTGTTTCCCGGCAACTTCAGGACCGCCTGACCCCACTGGAGGCCCTGTTACAGACCAGGTAATAACCTCCTCATGTAGTCCAAGAGGAATATAGAAGTGTACTTGGCACAGTACAAAGCTCTGTGTTTGTATTTGCCTTGAAAGAGACTCTGTACTACAGGTCTGAAGATCAGAGATGGCACTGATGAAATACTGGGTATCTATATGGGGGGGCTATACCAGCAGAAAATGTTTGATCAAAAGAGGGACATAAGAAGAATTAATCTGATGCAATCCTGTTACCAGTCTAACTCGAAATAACACACAGATTTTGTGATGTTATGTTGAGTGTTTAGGTTGTTTGAGCATAGTGTGCTCAACTTCAGTCCAACTAATAACGTATATCCACCTTCTCAGTCTACAGCAGTTTACGTGAAGATCTTACATTAAAATTATGTTCTGTGAAATGTGATTACCTGTCTCAGCTGATATTTAGGCTTTCTGTATCTGTATATCTGTATAATCTGTTTATGCAGTACAAATTAGTTGTAGATGAGAGTTTCCATTATTCGGGTTGTTGTAACTGTTGGTGTTCTTTGTTCAGGTACGGCCTGTACGGATCTCCCTTTGACCCAGTTCTCTTTGATCTGGAGGTGAGCGGGTCTTCCTGTAAGAACGCGTACAGCAGCAGCATTGGCGTGCAGTCGGACGAGATTGACCTGTCTGACATTCTCTCAGGTCTGTGCCCATAAAAACCATACGCCTCCTAAATCACACCAGTTTTAATGATAAGTTTTGTGTTCGCACATATTTCCATGCCAGTAGAAACTGTGTGTGTTTATGTGGAATAATAATGTTTGTGCCATTGTTTCTCTCTGGTAGGTAACGGTAAGGTCAGTGGCTGTGGGGCTGCAGAGGGCAGCTTCACGGCTCTGACTGGTCTACTCGAGGTCGAGCCTCTGCACTTTACTTGCGTCTCCACTAGTGATGGCACTAGAGTGGAGAGGGATGATGCAAGTATGTTCACCGGTACATATCTCCCTTTACTACTACTGCTACTGCTCTTATTGGTGTTTTGTTTCTCTCTTTCTAGTGGTTCCACCTGTTTGCCTGTTAGGCAACCATTGCATTATTATGACGTGGTTGTGTAAGTTTAAAAAAAAAGTTTCAGTAAGCATTTCTTCTTTTATGTAAAATCATTTTTAATGAACTATAATAAATCATGCTTAGCCTTTAGGGTAAACAAACACAGAAATGGTTTGAGAGCTCTTTTGGTGTCAGAACAAGATTGGAAAAGTCGACATGTTCAAAAGTTCAGGGGTATTTAAAGTAGTTTTCATGTATGCAGAGTTACTGCAGCTGGAGGAAACTCATTAAGCAGCTTTTAACAATGAATGCCTTTCACAGTGAGCACCTTTGGCGTGACCCCCACGGTGGCTGGGCTGTCGGCGGGGACCGTGGGTGAAGCGTCCACGGCATTGAGCTCTGCCGCCCAGGTGGCCTTGCAGTCCCTCTCCCACGCCATGGTGTCTGCTGAGCAGCAGCTGCAGGTGCTGCAGGAGAAACAGCAGCAGCTGCTCAAGCTGCAGCAGCAGGTCAGACGGAACACAAACATACAATTAAAAGTGCCTCGATTAAGTATTGGGTCCTTATGACGTAACTGTGTTTTGGAACAGAAGGCCAAGCTGGAGGCTAAGCTTCACCAGACCACCTCAGCGGCGGCCCAGGCAGCGTCCGGGGTGGGGCCCATGCACAACTCGGTGCCTTCCAACGCCTCTGGCGCCCCGGGCTTCTTCATCCATCCTTCCGACGTCATCCCTCCAACACCCAAAACCACGCCGCTCTTTATGACGCCCCCGCTCACGCCACCCAACGAGGCCGTGTCGGCCGCCATCGGCGTGGAGCTCGCCCAGCTGTTTCCCGGCTCCATCATGGACCCTCCGCCTGTGAATCTCTCCGCGCAGAACAAGAACGCACACAAAGCCAAGCCGGTCAGTCCTCTTTAAGTTTTGTGCGGTTTAGATTGCTGCTTTGTAAACATGAAGGGCTGGAAGGAGTGACCTGAAGCATTAAGGCTTAAACGCAAGGGTGTGCAGACTTATTCACAGTGGGCTGATGTGGCTGCAGGTTTTCATTCCAAACCTAAACCACACCAGAGTTGTTCTTGTTTATGTGGTCATTAAATAACTAATTTGTTCTGGGTGTGGGATCCTGCTAGGTTAAAAACCTGCAGCCCCAGCAACCCTGTCTACATAAGATTCCCCTTAATTACAGCAAAAATCCAATTTTTCTCTAGTCTTCCCTTTTAATAATTGTAACTGACCTGAGGCAAGACATATTTGGTGAATGAAACTTGCTTCTTTGGTTTTCTTCAGTGTTGTAAGACTGATTTAACTAAAAAAAGAATGTTCTCTTATAGAAGGGAATGCTGGCCACCAAACATGTCTTGGCAGAACCATTTCAATTATGCTTATAATGGTGGCTTCTCCAGTAAACTCTGATTTATTACTAATGCTGCACCACACAATAGAAAGTTACTGTGGGCCTAAAGGTTTCACATGACCAACGAGAGCTGGTGTATGATATATCTATGTGCCGATACATGTGGATTATCCATCAGACAGATGGATTCGTTAGTCAGTCAGTTTCTGGAGGTCATGTCAAATTCAGAGAACCGCGGTTAAGTTTGTCTGCATGAATGTACAAGGAATTGAGCGCATGGTTGCACGGCACACTGCTAACCAGTTAATGTATGTTTACATGTTTACAGGTCACTGAAGTGTTTGCATCATCGTACCTATTGTCCATTCTTGTTTCGTTTTAAGTTCTAGGGTCTTTTCTACACAAATTTTCTCTTCTTTATTGTACTACTCTGTAATATATCAGGACTGCTACACCTCATCTTCTCTCCTCAGTAGACCTAGACTCAGCCGTCTGCTGTGCAGGCAAACTTTTGGCCGTACAGGGTAACACACTCTAGTGGGTAATGTAGTCGAAGCTGAAGTTGGGTAAAGTAACGAAGTTTGAGTTGTGTTGCTGTTTTCCTTGGTCGTTTGTTTTTTTGTGTTTTTTTTTTTTTTTTTTTTTTTTTTTTTTTTTTGTGGAGTTGTATTAATGGTTGCTTTTTGTTCCGCCTCCGTAATTGATCTATTGAGTTTGCTGAATTAATGGTTTGTGGTTCCAGTAGCAAATTAAGCCTAGTCCTTAATTACTTTCCACTGTTTGAGGTTCTTCATTAAGTACTTCCTAACCTTCAGTCAGTGTGTCTAATTCCAGTCTTAATTCCAGCGCTGAGAACTGGAAAATCTGGTGGGAAAACACCCCTAATTTAGTTAACCAGTCAAAACGGAACTTAAGGTTACATTGTCACTGCACTTGGCTTAATTTGTGTTTGGAATCCTTATCAGTGTGTCCAATGCGGATTATCTTGTTGTAATGTGACGTTATTATTTTTGTGCTAGAATCCAATGGGTAGTGGCCTGGCGCTGGCCATCTCTCAGGCCTCACACTTCCTCCAGCCTCCTCCTCACCAGTCCATCATCATAGAACGCATGCACTCTGGTTTGTACCCATAATCTCTTATGCTATTTACATTATAAAATATATTATAAATGTTCCAAATCAAATAACTGTGTCCTGTTTATAGGTGCGCGGCGCTTTGTGACGCTAGACTTTGGTCGGCCTGTGCTGCTCACAGATGCCCTGATCCCCACCTGCGCTGACCTGGCCTCACTCTCCATCGATATCTGGACGCTGGGCGAGGAGGTGGACGGCCGTAGGCTGGTGGTGGCTACAGACATCAGCACACACTCCCTCATCCTGCACGACCTGCTGCCCCCTCCTGTCTGCAGGTTCATGAAGGTCAGTATACACATAGACTCTTTAGTGTGTGTTACATGGTTTGAATCCCAGGACTGCCAGTGGCACCACTGTGGTACCCTTGAGCAAGGTACTGTCCCCACTCACTGCTCCCTGTGCGCTGCATCGCTGGCTGCCCCCTGCTTCACTTGGTGAATGGGTTAAATGCAGAGAAAGAATTTCACACTGTTCACACTGTGTGCGGTGGTGGTTCTCGTCACTTAGTCTGGTGATATTCTGTCTGTTTTGCTCTTTGTGGGTCTGTTTTTGTTGTGTTACACCGTGGTCGTAGAGTGATGCTGTTTCATTTCACAGTGTACTGTGTACATTGTTGAAAAGACAAACACCTACTTGGCTTGTGTATCTCAGTCCAGGCAGTATGTTTGCCTTGTGGATTTGCATGTCTGTTTGGACTGTATTCTGATAAGACTGTGGATAGGCATGTATGTGTTATTACTTCTGTGTGTTATTAGCTCTGATGTCTCCTCCACTCATTTCTCCCCAGATCACTGTGATTGGCCGCTATGGCAGCACCAATGCCCGTGCCAAGATTCCACTGGGCTTTTACTATGGCCATACCTACATCCTGCCATGGGAGAGTGAGCTGAAACTGATGCATGATCCGCTGAGAGGCGAGGGCGAGGCGGCCAGCCAGCCAGACCTGGACCAGCATCTCACCATGATGGTGGCCCTGCAGGAGGACATTCAGTGCAGGTGATTTTACCCCTAAATTCATTGTTTTTTGCTGATGTTGGCATGTAGTTCAGATTGGGGGAGGGAAACGTATCCTACATCTATTATTATTTTTTAGTTATTTAATTAAAGTTTGGAACATAGTTTTATATAACAATACTTATGGAGATAAGGAGAAACAAAAACAGGAACTTTATACACTAAGTGAGTGGTAAGGTGTGTACAAAGGAAAAAAAAAAAGAAAATATGCCAGAGTCAGATGTATATACATAAAGCAAGTTCATTTATTCACTGTCTCCACAAAATCTGGTCTTAAGGGTTGTAGATATTTCACCTGTTTGGTACAGAGAGAGAGAGAGAGTTGACTTTTCTACAACCTATCATTAATATTTCTATAATATATAATTTACTATATTTATCCACTCCTGTATTGTTGAGGGTTTGGAAAGTAACCAACGCCTTGTTTCTCTTCTTGTTCGCCCTCTGAACAGATACAACCTGGCCTGTCATCGACTGGAAACTCTCCTACAGAACATCGACCTGCCCCCCTTGAACAGCGCCAACAACGCTCAGTATTTCCTGCGCAAGCCTGATAAGGCCGTAGAGGAGGACTCCCGAGTGTTTTCTGCCTATCAGGACTGCATCCAGCTGCAGCTGCAGCTTAACCTGGCTCACCATGCGGTTCAGAGGCTGCGGGTGTCTTTGGGAGCCGCTCGCGCCCGGCCGCCCGAGGCCTATGAGCCCCAGCAGCTGGTCCACAACTCCTCCACCGAGCAGCTCCGCACCATCATCCGGTACCTGCTGGACACCCTGCTCAGCCTGCTGCACGCCAACAACGGTCAGTTCCTCCCGCTGCACTCTTGCTTTCACTGTTGGCTTTTACTTTCCTTTTTAACCTTTTCACCTCCGCTCTTCTTTCGTGCTGCCTTTCTTTCTTTTCTTTTGTTTTTCTTGTTTTTAACCTTTCTCACGCTCTTTCCAGCACCATTTTAATCTTAGACTTTTGATTGTGCTTTGGCTCCCTCTCTTAGGTCACTGTGTTCCAGCAGTGTTGAGGAGCACGTTTCACGCTCAAGCGTGTGAGGAGCTCTTTAAGCAGCTGTGCATCAGCGGGACGCCCAAAATCCGTCTGCATGCCGGCCTGCTGCTGGTGCAGCTGTGTGGGGCAGAGCGCTGGTGGGGTCAGTTCCTTTCCAACGTCCTGCAGGAGCTCTACAACTCAGAGCAGCTGCTCATCTTCCCTCAGGACAGGTAACATAAACACGCACAGCCCGTTTACTTATGTGTACAGTACTGTGCAACAGACTTAGACACCTATCCACAGTGTTGAAGGCCATTTTTCAGTGTGTGATGGTGTTTCGTGCTAGCAAAGTTAACATTAGAACAAATGCAGATAAACACGTTGTAAAAATGTAGTCGATATTTTGTGGGCTGGTGAGGAGAACACAGGTTCGGTTCCAGATTCCTCCCCAGTTCCTCCAGGTGTTACTTTTGTGAAATTTGTGAAATTCCATCAGCGCTCCTGAATTTAGTTAATGAAAGACTGATTTCGGATGGAAACTGCAAATAGTCTTGAACTTACACAAGGAACACATTTATGTACTGTATATAATCACAGTGTACTGTATAATGTTATTTGTATTTGTCTTTTTTTTTTGGTATCTTTGGTCATATTAAAGTGGATAAAAAACGCTCACTCATCTGAATACTTTCAGGCCTAAAGTGAAGTAGTGTTGTGACTAATGCTCAAGATAGTAAATCACAGATGCTCTAACCTCTTGTTGTCCAAACTGTGGTATTTTCCCCAAATAATTCCCTCTTTTCTTCCCTACAGAGTGTTCATGCTGCTGTCCTGTATAGGCCAAAGATCTCTCAGTAACAGTGGGGTCCTGGAGGGTCTGCTGAACCTGCTGGACTCACTGCTCTCTCCTCTGCAGCAGCCCTCAGTTACGCAGCACCGCCGCACTGAAGGTAGGGACCGTGCCTGTCGATCTGGATTAATGCTCAGTATGATGTATGCCAACACTTTTGCCTTACTAAAGCGAATGTGAGTTCAAGACAAACTAAATGTGTATGTGTGTTCGACAGGAGTGTTGGACATTCCCATGATCAGCTGGGTGGTCATGTTAGTGTCACGGTTGTTGGACTACGTGGCCAGTGTGGAGGATGAAGCCACATCGGCTAAGAAGAACCTGGGGGGCAAAGATAGAGAAAGAACTTTTACAGGTGATACTTTCAGCATATACAATTATTAGAGTCAGACTTAATAGCACTTTTTCAGTTCATGAATAACAAGAAATTTGACTGGCTCCAGCACTCTGGTGAAACTAAAATAGTTAAATAGTTAAACTAATTAGTGAGCAGCTTTATAGTTCTATGAAATGCAGTGCAGTCAGTTTAACAAGATAGGGTCACATAGGGTGGACAAAACATTTCTGTTTTTCAGGTGTAAGATACTTGAGTAAAGTGTACTGTCTATTCTTGCATGAGTAAAAGTACAGAAATACTGGTGGATGTACTCGAGCATAATTTTGATGAGGTTCTGATAAAGGGATGTGTGCTGTAAACTTGTTCAATTCTGCCACCACACAGATCCTCTTAATTGAGTCTGTGAGTTCAAATGATGTCATGAAGTATGTTTTACTTTTGATTCTTGAGTACATTCACATATATTGTAGTAATGTTACTCAATTAGACTTGTGGATACAATACTTGTGGATTCAAGAGTACATCAGCTTTTTACAGAAATATTATTTGTACTTCCCTACCTGAAGACTTGCTGCTGAGCTGTTTGTGTTTTTGTTTTTGGTAATTATAACAGGGAACCAGTGGAGTTTCATCAACAATAGTCTTCAGTCTCAGAATCCAAGCAGATCAACCAAAGGCAACAGCAGCTTAGACCGCCTGTACTCACGCAAGATCCGCAAGCAGCTGGTGCATCACAAACAGGTACACGTGGCCCGAACAGCCCGTCACTCATCTTGAAATATGTCACAGCACTGTGTGGTGATGTATCTGGGACACGCTGTGAAGGATTAATGAACCGCAACACAAACACTAAGTGAATTAAGTCACAATTTTTATTTTAAGCTGTAGTAAGACTCGTCATTCAGTCTGTTAGAGGTGTTAGAAGTGTGTGTAATTGTTGATTGTTCACTCTTCGCTGTAGCAGCTAAATTTGCTGAAAGCGAAACAGAAAGCCTTGGTGGAGCAAATTGAGAAGGAGAAGATTCAGAGCAACAAAGGCTCTTCATACAAGCTGCTGGTTGAACAGGCCAAACTCAAACAAGCCACATCTAAGGTGAGTCTCTTTAAGCTTCTGTCAGACGTGTACAGTTTCATCCCTGCCTATGATGAGAATAAGTACAGTGTATATACACACTGTGTGCGTGAGAGAGAGAGAGAGAGAGAGTGGGTACTTTAGTAAAAAGAATGCCTAAGCAGAACCCCATTGATTGTATTTTTCTCCCTGCAGCACTTTAAAGATCTGATCCGGTTGCGGCGGACAGCCGAGTGGCCGCGCTCGTCCCTGGACTCTGAGGCGTCTGTAGCGAAAGAGACACCCGAGGTTGAGCTGCTTCCGTTCACGCTGGCTCACGAGCGCTGCATCTGCGTGGTCCAGAAACTCGCCCTCTTCCTCCTCTCCATGGACTTCACTTGCCATGCAGACCTGCTTCTTTTCGTCTGCAAGGTTCATGCCTAACATTCACTGGGAGCATAATTCAGCCGAAATGACTGTATTCCAGCACAGGACAGAGGCTGTTCAATAAATGATCCCACGAACATGAATTCTCCTGTCTTCCCCACCAGGTGCTGGCCAGGATAGCAAATGCCACACGTCCCACAATCCACCTGTGCGAGGTGGTCTCAGAGCAGCAGCTGGAGAGGCTTTTGCTGCTGCTGGTGGGAACAGACTTTAACCGCGGAGACATCAGCTGGGGCGGAGCCTGGGCCCAGTACTCTCTCACCTGCATGCTGCAAGACATCCTCGCAGGTACTGTGTATGCATGTGTAAGACACTACATTTTGAGTTTAGTTCCATTCCTTTTCTGGAGTACTGTTTCAGTGTTGAGGTCCTCCGGGACAGCCTGGCTATGTACAGCATATAGGGTCTATATTTTAAATTAAATGATAAATTATTAAACTGGTTCTCGGGCTAGTGGTTGTTTTGGGGACAGATTACTGCACCTGCTTGTAAACATGAATAAATAAAACATAATTCTCTCTCGCTGCTGTTAGGAGAGCTCTTGTCTCCGGTTTGTTTGGATGGAATGGAGGAGGGTGCGGTTGGCGACGAGGCCGGGGCTTCCTCCTCGTCGGCAGGGGTGGACTCGGACGACTCCATGCCCCAGCCCACGCCCCTCACCCTGGTCGAGACCATCGACGAGCCCCTGGGCCCTGACCTCATCGCAGGTACTCCCGGGACCTCCTCCGCTTTCCAAAGTGCGTTGGTAACCCGTCCCGAAACCACCTCTTCCACCAGTCTCGCACATAAACACACAAAAAAAGGGCCTTTTTCACAAGATATTTTATGTTCTATCTTATGCAACTTGTTTGTTTCTTTCTCCCCTCTCTTATAGAGCTGCATGTACTTTATGTTGATCGGTCGGTTGCCTTCATATACCTTAGTATTTTTTGAATGGTTTACAGGATAGAATGCAGTGGGAGAGGGATTAGAACAGTGCAGATGACTTACCCTTTAGAACTGTGCTGCTCTTTCCGTAATTTGAACACTGAGCTATAAAAGCGTTCACATCCACAAGTGGGTAAACGATCCATTGTTTAGAATCCCGCCCTCCCTCTGGAAGTGTGTCGAGGCCTTAAAATTGCCCAGTAACTTGCTAAAGAAGGCTGTTGTGTTGTTGCTTTTCTTAGTGTGCTTGCTTGGCAATATTAAAGCTCTTTTCGTTGCCCAAAGGTGCTCCACCACTATCATCTTTGGAAAAAGATAAAGACATAGACTTTGACTTGCTACAGGACCTGATGGATGTTGATATTGATCCTTTAGATATTGATTTGGAAAAAGATCCACTCGCCGCCAAAGTTTTTAAGGTATGATGTGCATGATTATTTGCTCTCCCTCTCTCACTGCCTTGCCTTTCGTCTCTCTACTTTAAACCCCCCCCTCCCCTTTTATTTCCTCCCTCTCTATTTCTTTGTTCCTGGTTGTCTTTTCCCCCTCTTTTCCTTTTTTTTTTATCCCTTGAACCATTCTATCCCAATCCCTCCCTGGTTGCCAGTCATTTCAGAGTAATACTTGAGTCAGTTGTTGTGTGTAGGAGGCTGTCAGACTGTATTTTGGATTCCACCTGTATGGGGTATCCCTTTTGTATGACTAACAGGGTGTCTACCTTTTTATTTTGATTCAAAGTATTTTATTTTTGGCTCTTCAGAGATGAACTTCTGAAAAGTGTTTGTATTTTGGGTGTCGTCTGTTTTGTCTTCTTCCTTCTCACAGCCGATCAGCAGTACCTGGTACGATTACTGGGGTGCTGACTATGGCACATACAGTTACAACCCCTACATAGGGGGCGCAGGCATCCCTGTGTCCAAAAACCCCCCCGCAGCAGAGAAACAGGGCTCTCAGAACCTGTCGGTTTCAGTCTCTCAAGGTATGAAATAGGCGAGATTTACATTTAATTTTACAATTGCTTATTTTGTGTGAAGACATTTGTGGTGCTGCTTTGTGTTCCAAGTCATTGATTGTGGAGTAGATATTAATGCTTTCTGCACGTCTCAGAAAGGTGAGGCTCGTTTGAGTGAAATCAGGTTGTCTTTCCTTTTCAGCTCTGGACGCTCGTCTCGAGGTGGGCTTGGAGCAGCAGGCTGAGCTCATGCTTAAGATGATGGCCACGCTGGAGGCTGACGCGATTCTCCAGGCCCTCACGTCCAACTTACCCGCAGGTACTTAGAACTGAGCACAACACACGTTTGAACGGAAAGAGCCAGTGGTCACATTAAAAAAATAAAATTGGAATTCTATTCCAATTCTAATAAAATGTAAGAAAACGATGGTTTCTTTACAGCATTCCTCATACTGTACCACACTACATTGAATTAACCGTGTTTAATGATGCTGTGTTTGTAATAAAGCATGTAGCTGGTCTGTTTTTAAGCTATGGTGATACTCACATCATTATTTATTTATTTCACTCAGACACCTTGCAGACAAGTAAACCACAGCATAAAATCGTGTGTGTGTGTATGTGTGTATATATATATATGTGTGTGTGTGTGTTGTGTGTGTGTATATATAAATAAAATGTAGGGGGGGTGCAAAACTAGAAATGGGTGCCATCTAGGGACAAGAGAGTAAACAAGTTTGAAGAGGTGCGTTTTAAGACTGGGTTTAAAAGTCAGAGGAGAAGCAGTGCTGCACAGACCTTGAGGAAGGGAATTCCAAAGGATCTGAGGGTTCGGGAGGGTGTGTTGATGCGTAAGAGGTCAGAGAGGTCCGGGGGTGCTAGACTGTAAAGAATAGATTTTGGTCCTACGAGGAAAACCTCAGTTGTATCTTCAGCTCAGAAAAGCACATTGTGACGTGCTTTATCACGATAATGGTAAATATCATCAGTGTTGTCCCTCTCACTCCTCTCTCCTTGCAGTTCTCCAGTCTGCTAATGGGACAGACGACTCTCTCCTGCGGGGCCTCCACAGCTCCCCCCCTGGCAGCAGTCTGATGGTACAGCCCTCCTCCATCCCCATGTTGAGTGCCTGCTTCAACAAGCTCTTCTCCATGCTGCAAGTCCACCATGTGCAGGTACGCATGCCTGAAAGAACACAGTCTTCTATTCTCCACTCTTACCATAAGTAAATGACACTTACTGACACTTGGCAGATGGACCGTGTTTAATGGTCTTCATACGCTTACATGTGGTTTTTGTCCTTGGTGACTTACCAAACTGAAATTATAGTCTTGAGTCATGGTTCGCTATATCGACGTTCCTTATGGATTACTAAACAAGCAGTTACTCCCAGTATTTGTTGCTGAATAAGTAGATGTTCTGCATGTTTTTGACTTCCAATGGGACACTGGTCACACACGTAGACAAAAACAAACAGACAATAGTAGACAAAAACAAACAAATTACAAAAACACAGATTACAGTCTCAAGAAAGAACAAATTGATAACATAGTCAAGGTTTAGAGGAAGAGGCAGAGCAATCGGGGAACAGAAATTCTGAGGGAGGGAATTCCATAGTTGGGGAACCACAGATCTACCACCCACTGAAGATAAAGTCCAAATTTGATCATTTAAGCAAGACAGTACAGTACTGAACGAGAGGAGTAAATGAGTGAAGTAACTGAGTGATGATGTCGGTGGGCGTTGGAATGGTGGAGAAATTTAAAGGGAAAGGCAAGCAGCTTAAGCTGAATGCAGTATGATCTGGAGAGTCGGTGAAGTTTTTGTAGTATTGCGATGAATGAGACCTCATATGGAGCTCTATACTGTTGAGGGCTGTAAAGTACTGTCTCCCTTTTCTTCTCTGTAGCTGGAGTCTCTGCTGCAGCTGTGGCTGACTCTCAGTCTCAACTCCTCCTCTGGTGGCTCAGAAGAGAGCGGTTCAGACATCTTTCTCTTCAACGCCAGTAGAGTGCCCACAATCCCTCTCAACCAAGGTCAGCAGTCACAGATCTTCTGATGTTGACCTTCTGATCCCGGACTGTCCTGCTTTTTGTGCACATCCTGTATTTTACAATGTGAAGATATTGTTTGTGTCTTAGAATATTTAAGATCTTCTAGATTGTTTCCAAAGCTTGGTCCTGGAATAGTTCCTTCCTGCACATTTTAAGGGTTTTCTTTGTTCCTAATGCACTTGATCAAGCTACTTGGCGAATTAACAATAAGTAATGTAAAATGTGCAGATGCGGAAGTACTAAAGGACCTAGGTTGGGAACCTTTGATTAGAACCAACGTTCAATTCTTGCTGTGCCTACTTGACTACAATGCTGTACTATATGCTGTATAAGTAGTTTTTTGCTGGCCTTCCTACTACCTAACCTGTTGATCCACTTTGGGTGAGGGAATAATGTTATTTACAGGTTTGTTTGCTTTATATCTGTGTCCAACATTTAGCCTCCATCAGTAGTTTCCTGTCAGTGCTGGCTTGGTATCCTAACACCTCTCTGCGCACGTGGTGCCTGGTCCTACACAGCCTCACTCTCATGACCAACATGCCTGCTAGTGGTGAGTGTCCCTGATCCATCTGGAAGATTGATTCAGTATAATATAAGTTTTGTTTTGAAGTTTAGTTAAAGCAAATGCTTCATTAGAGCTAATTGTGTGCATGTTTGTTCCCCAGCCTCCAACAGTGGCATAGGTGTGCATGACAGCACAGCTCAACAGATGGTGTCGGACCCCACACTCGTGCACGTCCTGGTGCGGTTCCTGTCCGGGAGCAGTCCTCACGGCACCAGTCAGCACAGCTCCCAGGTATGAGAGACTGAACCTAATAGACTCATAGCAGACTCCTTATTCTCTGTGGAGGATGTTGGTAAATTGCAGTATTTCTGGCATACTGGTATCTAAAAAAGGTTAGTTTTAGACCAGATTAAGCTGAAGTCAATGAATTTTTTTTTTTTGTTTGTTTGTTTTTTTTTGGAGGTGGGTCCAACTGCAACACAAGCTATGCAAGAATTCCTCACCAGACTGCAGGTGCACCTGTCCTCCACCTGTCCACAGATGTTCAGCGAGTTCCTCCTTAAACTTGTGCATATACTCTCCACTGAGCGGTACGCAGTCCTGTTTATTTTCTCAAAACAGCTCAAATCTACTAGATGTTCTTGTCCTTTGGGTTGTTAATTGGTTATTTTTATCTGTTTTTCTTTTTTTTACACTCCAGGGGGCCTTTCCATTCTGGCCAGGGCCCATTAGATGCTCAGGTGAAGCTTCTGGAGTTCACCCTGGAGCAGAACTTTGAGGTAGTCTCTGTGACAACCATCACAGCGGTCATAGAGTCCATCACCTTCCTGGTGCACCACTACATCACATGCTCCGATAAGGTAGTGTCGCGGAGTGGCTCGGACAGTTCTGTGGGCGCCCGTGCCTGCTTCGGCGGTCTCTTTGCCAACATCATCCGGCCTGGTGATGCCAAGGCCGTGTGCGGCGAGACCACCAGAGATCAGCTGATGTTCGACCTCCTGAAGCTGGTCAATGCCCTGGTCATGCTTCCGCTCTCAGGGGACCGGGAGTACAGCGGACGGCTGCCCCCCGCGGGCTCCGGCGCCTCCGACAGCGTGTCAGACGAGGAGAAGGTGTGTGGGAGCAAAGAGGGCGGAGCTTCCGGAGCCACACAACATCAGGGCCCAGCAATGGGGGTGGCAGACCTGGTCCTGGCCAATCAGCAGATCATGAGCCAGATACTTTCTGCTCTGGGGCAGTGCAATAGTAGCGCCATGGCCATGATCATTGGTACGTACACTCAAATCCTTGTTAGTAGAACAACTGCTGCTATCACGTTCTCTGTGCTAAATCATGACGACACTAAAGGCACTTTTCCATGGCAATACAGGGCCTGTGCTGTACCTAAACCATGCTGCAATGGCGCAGAAGTTGTAGAACACTGATTTCCCACTGTATCTCAGTCCGGTAACTGTGTTTCCGATGAAAACCTAACCCAGCTAACTTGTTAATGATGTCATGGTACACCTTGTACAGCGTTAGAAAACTCCCACTGAAAATTACAGATAGTGGTGCTTGTACTTCATCAACTTCCCGGTTGTTAGGTTGTATCTCCATTGTTTTTGTTTGTTTGTTTTTTTGGTGTCTGTCCAAGTCTGTTAGTTGTCAGAACAACTTTTTTTGACCGGTTAAAAAGCAATGACGCCGTCAGTGGTTGCGGCCCGCTTTTGGCCCTGCCATAGAGCAGAGTTGTATCACTTTATTAGTAATAGAAACACCATTTGTACAGCATAGTACAGCACGGTTCCTAGTGCCCGTGGAAAAGCCAATAAAGCCAGTCATTGGATTGATCCTCGCTTTAAAGAATAATTCTCTGTAATTTCATTTCAAAGACCAGATCTCTTGTAATTGTTTTTATTGTAATTGTTTTTATTGTTTTATATACAGTGTCTTCTGTTCTTTCTATTCCTCAGGTGCTAGTGGGCTTCATCTGACCAAGCATGAGAATTTCCATGGTGGTTTGGACGCCATCTCCGTAGGGGATGGCCTCTTTACCATCCTGACCACGCTAAGTAAGAGGGCCACCTCCGTGCAGGTGATGCTGCAGCCCATCCTCACCTACATGGCGTGTGGCTACATGGGTCGTCAGGTAAGGCATCGTTCAGGTTGTGCCCTTCACATGCAACGCAAAAGATGTTTGGTCAGTGTTAAGATGTAATGTAGCACCAAGGAGGAAAATAGAAATGATCTCATTTCAATAACGCAAGCATCAGTATCGAGTTGCTCCGCTTTTGCAGCTGTAACAGCATATGCTCTTCTAAGAAGACTTCCCAGCAGACTTTAGAACATGGCTGCAGGGATTTGCATCCAAAGGTCACCAGACTCTTCAAAACAACCCGTTTTCTGCTGGTGTTTGTCTGTGGAGACTCTGTCTGCAAGCTTGATTTTATGTTAGCAATGGGTATGACTGAAATAGCCAAACCCACTAATTAGAAGGGCTGTCCACAAACTTTTGTCCAAGTGTGTGGGAAAAGTGCAATTACTACAGTAGCATTTGAGGAGAAATGACAATAGAATGTTTACAACTGCATCATATCATTTTATTGTATTCTAAAATGTTTATTAGACCTGCATATTTTCATTGGGTAAAATAATAGAAACTGAACGTCTTATGCTGGATGTTCTTGTGTATTTTGCAGGGTTCTCTGTCCACTTGCCAGCTCTCTGAGCCACTGCTCTGGTTCATCCTGAGAGTGTTGGACACCAGCGAGGCCCTGAAAGCCTTCCATGACATGGGTACGTACCTACGCTGTGACTGATGTTTCCTTTCATTCCGAAGAATAACTACATTTTCACTGAGCTGTAATGTGAAGAATAAATGGACATTTCTGAATCAAGAATTTTTTTTCTTCTCATGCTGTCTGTCTTGTGTGTGTGGTTCAGGTGGTGTGCAGTTAATCTGTAACAACATGGTCACAAGCACGCGAGCCATAGTGAACACAGCCCGCAGCATGGTCTCCACCATCATGAAGTTCCTGGACTCCGGGCCGGGCAAAGCAGCCGACGGCAGCCTCAAAGCCCGGGTGCTCGCTTCCGAGCCTGACAACGCTGAGGGCCTGCATAACTTCGCCCCTCTCGGTACTGGGACTTAGAATGGGCGGTTTAACAGGGTCTCATAGAGGCTTGTCTAGTTTAAGTAATGTAGATGGGACGCGAGGGCATACTGGGGGGCCTTCAGTTCACAGTTACAGTTGCTGTGACCGTGTACATTGTGTGATACTTTTCTCCACAGTGCAACATAAAGCAACATTCAACAGAGTGCACGTTACCACAGAAATGATACAATCAAAAGACACTGCAACAATGTAACAGTAATGTAACAATATAGTGTGGATGGGGCATAGGCCTTCCTAAGTTACTGGTATTGTACCATAAGTATAATATTGTACAGGAGGCAGTTGGAAGCATCATACAAAGTTCGGGGAATGTCTGTTTGAACAGTAAATACATAATACAGCAATGTAACTGTGAAGTGTAAATGAGAGGTGAATCTGAGACAAAATAGACAATACTTCCATCTTACAGTATAGTGTTAATGGTATGTAAACCTCCCAGAGTGAATAATAGTACACCGAAAGTATAATATTGTACAGGAGGCAGTTAGAAGCATTGAGCAAAGTGCAAGGAATGTCAATCTGTACAATAAGTACACAATGCAGCAGTGTATCAGTATAGTGTGAATGAGTATGGTACATAGGTATGATATTGCACAAGAGACAGCACTGTTGAACCATACTGAGTGTAAATGATAAGCTTATTAAATACCAGGGCATGAGTGTGGCCATTGTGTCGGTAAACAGAAGGTAAAGTGCAGGTGCTACTGAAAGTCCAGAGTGTAACATGAGAAGTTTATAAAGTATTAACTGAGGTAGTACATTGATATTACAAATGTGATATTACAAATTGTCCTTTTTTGTCCCCTGGCAGGCACCATCACTTCCAGCAGTCCTACAGCTCAGCCAGCCGAGGTGCTTCTGCAGGCGACCCCCCCACACCGGCGTGCCAGATCTGCTGCCTGGTCTTACATCTTCCTTCCAGAGGAGGCCTGGTGTGACCTCACCATCCACCTCCCCGCTGCCGTGCTGCTCAAAGAGCTTCACATCCAGCCCCACCTGGCTTCACTTGCCAGTGAGTCTCATACACTACCGGTCGAAAGTTCCCTGCCCATCTGTTTCAGAAACTGCAGATTTTTATTCGTGCCAAGCATCGGAAAGTTGCTTTGTGAACAACTATAAATAACTCTATGTCAAATAAAACAAGCTTAATAAGATGAAAGAATCTGTAACAGTGCATATCACACATATTAACTGGTTGTGTGGTGATAAAGTCAGATTCTTTCAGGTGATCCACATTATAATTATATTAGGTGGATTTTTATAGGTCAGCAGTGATGTAACGAAATACGAGATTTTCTGGCTAACTGAGGTACTCAGAAGGAGAAAATTAGTGTAAAGCTAAGAATAGTGAATGTAAATATTAGGTGAGTGCAAATGAGAATCTTTATTTTTATTTTTGCTTTATTTTATAAGTTTTATTTATTTATTTATTTGCGCTGTACTTTTGTTACGTTGTATAAATAACACATTGCTGTACAGTGCCACCCCTAAGATGACCGTAATGCGATTTTCACAATTTAATTCCTTTTACTTATCAACTACATTAGCCGTGTACCTCCAGTGCGAAACACAAATCATCAAACTTTTAACACCAGACATCTTTGGTCACATACATGGAAAAATTGTGGAAATATAATGATCAAAGTATTCTTTTAAGACCAATGTGTGTTCAGTGTAATCTCGATATCCAAACCAGAACTTTGCACAGACCTTAAAACATACATCCCTTGAGTCAGCATGTGGTGTTGTAAACGCTCGAATGTCCTTTATGTTCTGAATGTCTCTTTCTTTCTCTCTGTACCTCCAGCGTGTCCCTCCTCTGTGTCAGTGGAGATCAGTGCAGATGGTGTGAACATGCTGCCCCTCTCCACACCAGTTGTAACCAGTGGTCTGACCTACATTAAGATCCAGTTGGTGAAGGCGGAGGTGGCGTCAGCTGTGTGCCTGCGGCTGCACCGGCCCCGGGACGCCAGCACTCTCGGCCTATCTCAGATCAAGCTGCTCGGCCTCACTGCCTTCGGCAACACATCCTCAGCCACTGTAAACAACCCCTTCCTGCCCTCTGAGGATCAGGTGTCCAAAACCAGGTACACAGGAACAGGGATCTTCTATCCACGAGGCAAAAGTAACCAAGCAAACTTCAGCCTTCAAGCGTGACATGCGATCAAAACCTAACCCTGCTTCCTTCACGTTTCTCACAGTGTTAGAAAACTCCCACTGAAATTTATCTTCAGCCCAAAGTGATAGTTGTGCTTGAATTTCATCAGCTTCTCAGGTGGTAGTTTATATCTTTTTTGTTTTTTTTGGTTTTTTTCCCCTTTAGTGCAAACGGGATAAAACGCTTTCCAAATCCATCTGTAGTTGTAATGTTATTTTGCCTAATCAAACAACAGTGTTGCAGTGAGTGGGAAAAGTGCCATAAAGCTCCCTCTGCATCTGCTGGTGCTCCTCTACTATCCCTGCTGTGTTTTGTCCTTTACTGGGCATAATTATTAGACAGCAAAATTAATTTCCGTTGTAATTTCAGTTCCCTTGTTGCTCAGATTTTGACCTTACCTCACCCACTACTTTCAGTAATACTTCTTTCAATAATTAGACAATCCTTATATGCAGTCCTGGCAGTTATTACATCTGTTTGATATGATTGCGGAGTTGCTAAGTTTGTGTGAATGAATGTGTGTCAAGGCTTGCGCAGAGTATTAGTCCTGACCCATTATCAGTCTGGGATGAAGGCTCTGATGTAGTTTCTGATGCAGTATCCGCCTCCTCTTTGTCTCCACGCTCTCTGTTTCAGTATCGGCTGGCTGCGGCTGCTGCACCACTGTCTGACGCACGTGTCCGACCTGGAGGCGATGATGGCGAGTGCGGCAGCTCCCACTGCCAACCTGCTGCAGACGTGCGCCGCGCTGCTCATGTCGCCCTACTGCGGCATGCACTCGCCCAACATCGAGGCAGTGCTGGTGAAGATCGGCCTGCAGTCCACCCGCATTGGCCTCAAGCTCATCGACATCCTGCTCCGCAACTGCGCCGCCTCCGGAACAGACCTCGCCAGTCAGTCCCCACCATTCTTTTTTTTTTGCGTTTACACACAGTCATTGTAAAGGGTAACTCGAGGGTGGAACTTTCGTAGCACGTGAGGAACAGATACAGTACTGTGCACCTGTGCAACATGTTTAAAGTCATATATCTGGTCAGTTAGGGACTTTCTGCCAGCAAATACACAATCAATCAGAATCAGAAAACTTTATTTATCCCGGAGGAAATGGTTTATGTGGTGACCGCCATATCACACAGACACAGAGAGACACCAGAACAATGTAGAATAAAAAGTAAGATAAAATACAGTAATAAAATAAATAAAATAAGTCTAAATAGAATCTAATAGAAATCCAAATAAAATAAAGTAAAATCTGAATGAAAATAATAATCAGTGGAAAGAAAACAAGCTTAATATGAATATAAGTAGTAATGTTGCACATAAGATGTTACAGTAATTAAGTGATTTAGTGCCATATAGAGGACAGCATGCAATATTGCACATAATATTTGGTACCTCGTAAGAACATTGCATAGTATTGCACATAAACTGTTGCACATCACAGCAAAAATAATGCACATAGTCTTCAACATCTTTTAAAACCCGTAATAAATAAAAAGAAAGTAGCCGCAGCAGGCTATTGCACAGATTATTGTGTGTGACTGACTGTGTGAAGCTAACATTAGAAGACATACAAACAAAGCATTAAAGAATGTCAAGAGTGTTTTTGTTTATAAAGTGTACTTGAAGTTTTGTGAGCTGGTTAGAAGAAAACAGGCCTCCAGTCTTTATATGGATCTGTGAAACTCCATCGGCAGCCCCGGGTGTGATTTAATGAAGTATCGAACAGAACAGTAATACTGGGTTTCCATGAGGAGAGATCTGGGAATGATTAAGCAAATATTTAGACATATGTAAAATAACTGTTTCCTGTATTAGTGTTATTTGTATATATTCTAATATTATGTTTTAAAATAATGTACAGCCCAGCTAAACAGGATTCCCAGTGTAATTTTCTCAGACTTTTGCCTGGTTCCGTATGTAGCTATGTGGTCATCTTCAGTACAGATTCACTTTATGGATTGAATAAAAACGATGTAAAGGCATAGTACTTTGCACTGAACCCATGATCTGATCTTTACAATTTACAATACTGGGTTCATGATTTTGGATAAAAAATTTGAAAATGACCATGATCGTGTGCTTGCAGGAATAGTGATACCAGTGCTGGGAGGCTGGGGAAGTGCTGAATTATATTTTCGACTAGTGCTTAGATTGATACTAGAAGAAATTCAAATGAATAGAATGCGCATTTTCTGTCACCTCGCCACAATACACAGCTCGGTTTTTGCACTCACACGCATTAGTGTTTATCGGTGTAGTAATTCATTGTTATACTCTACGATATGTGCTAGAAATCTGGTGCAGGTCCCTTTTATAACTGTGAGTAGATGGTTGTAATTTTGTATCTTATTAAATGCCCGCTGTGCTTTGTTACAGATCTGAACAGCCCGCTGCTCTTTGGGAGGCTGAATGGTCTTTCATCCGATTCCACCATCGACATTCTCTACCAGCTGGGCACCACCCAGGATCCTGGCACAAAGGATAGGTAAGGGATGGCAATTTGCAGTCTCTAATAGCATTTTTCCATAGGTATACAGGAACCGTGCTGTACCAAAACTGTTCTGCGATGGCACGGTTGTAGCACTATTTGCATGCAGAAAGTAAAAAAACAACCTCTTTCCAAGTCTTTCGACCAATCCAAAAGTGGTGACGCTGTCAGCTCACCTGTGGCCCCGCCGTTGAGTTGTACGGGTACGGCTCAGCTACGGGTCGCTTTATTTATTTATGGAAAAACACTGGTTTGCAATGTGGCACAGTCCCTTGTGGTGATAAGAAAACGCAAAACTCCAGCTTCATGCTACATTTTAATAGTGATCTTTAATAGGGTTCACAAAAAAAGGATTTTTAATGATTAGCATTATTGTTGGTCAATCCTATGAGTTCAGTACCATTAGCAGTATGGCCTGCATTAGTTGCAGATGACCTTGTGAGCGGGAGGGGGACCGGTGTATGATCAGTGTGTGTGTGTGTGTGTGTGTGTTTTGGATGTTGTTGGGTTGCCCCTCTGTTAACAGGGATGTGTGGTTTGTCTTTGTCCTCTGCAGGATCCAGGCTCTGCTGCAGTGGGTCCATGACTCGTCACGCGTTGCAGCCCTGAAGCAGAGCTCCCCGGCGGGCTTCATGGGGCCCGGAGCGTCACCCTCGCGTGAATACGGCCTCCTCATGCCCTCCCCCTCCCACCTCCACTGTGTGGCGGCAATCTTGTGGCACAGTTACGAGCTCCCTGTGGAGTACGATCTTCCTGCACTGCTCAGCCGGGAACTTTTCGAGTGAGTCTACATCCACACACACCCAGTGAAACCGCACACACAGTACTATGTCTGCTGACTTGTTTTACTGATTGTTTTTTTCATTTTGCGTAGCAAATTAAATGTAGATATAGTGGTTCCTATCCCCACCACTATAAAAAAAAACCCAGATGTTTTAAGTTTGACAACGTCCAGTTTTACAAAACCATTCTGGGAAGGGAAACAGTGACTGAATTATGCAGAATTTTTGAAAAATCTGTGTGATTCTTGCGGAATGAACACACCCATCTCAGACGCCCTCCTTCACCTTTACGTTTGGATACGGTTCATTGAAGATTATGTCCTGGAGCTAAACTTGGAAGGAGAGCTCTTCAGCGGGAAGGTTGAACGCCCCTGTTTTAGTGTATTTAATGCTGACTAAAGCACTATTCGAGCTAATTTTATCTAGAGAGCTGCTATAATTTCTGTGATTAGTGATTACCCACAAGACCCCTAAATTGAATTTGGTATAAATCTGCGGTGTCTGTAGTCTGACAGAGTAATTGACCTTGCAGAGTAAAAGACCTTTTGTAATTGGCTGATTTTTGGAGCACAGTCAACATTAGTTGTCATGTCAAGACAACCTCTAAATCTGCTGTAAAAACTTGGCAACCAGCAGAGCCGTGGAACTGTCATCATTAGGCGCCTGTTGCTTAACATCCACTTTATCACACTTCAGTATGAATGAACAGTAATAATTCAGCGAGGAGTTTTCTGTGTTAACCAACCTGTCAAATCCCAAAAACTCTTCTCCAGAGTGAAAAACCTCTGTACTTTGAAAATGTCTGATACTATTAATTGTGGCAGCTGTTGGTCTGGTGGTCAGGGAGTTGCTCCTGTGATGGGAACGTTATTTGTTTGAATCTCAGGACTGCCAGTGGCACCACTGAGGTACCCTGAGTGAGGTACTGTCCCGACACACTGCTCCCCGGGTGCTGTGTTCCAGTCTGCCCGCTGCTTCACTTTGTGAATGGGTTAAATGCAGAGAAAGAATTTCACACCGTTCACACCGTGTGCTGTCCTATGTTGTGTTCATGTATGACAAATTACCAATTTACACTTAAACCGAAACTTAAAATTAAGAGCTGCTGGAAGTCTTCTCTCAACCAGAGAAGAGGTTACTCCACCATGGTCCTGTCAGATCAAACACACAAAGGTTTTGCTTTCTTTCTTTTTTTCTTTGTTAGTTAACTTACTTAACAACATGAACATGTAATTATTATCTGAAGTGCTCAGTAAAGAGGTGGGTCTTCAGTCTCCGTTTGAAGACATAGACTACAGGACCTCTGGCAGTAAACTGATCCAGCTTGAACACTGCTTAACTTATGCCCCCCCCCCTCCTCTCCACAGGCTGCTGTACAACTGGTCCATGTCGTTGCCGTGCAACATGGTCCTGAAGAAGGCCGTGGACAGCCTCCTGTGCTCCATGTGCCACATCCACCCGAGCTATTTCTCTCTGCTCATGTCCTGGATGGGCTTGGCAGCGCCCCCAGCTGCGCAGGCGCAGGCGCAGGCCCAGTGTCGCCTCGCCATGACGGACGACGGCAAGAAGCAGCGAGAGCTGAGCGGCGCTGCTGCGGCCTCCTCGCTGACTGACGACTCTAAACACGCTCGCTCGCCCGCCTCACTGTCCGAGTGCCAACTGGCCACCCTGGCCGCCGCCTCCCAGTCGCCCGGCGCCATCCAGCAGCTCCTGGACTCCGGACTGCCCGCCCTGTTGGTGCGCAGCCTGGCCAGCCTGTGCTGCAGCCTCCTGGCCAGCGCTGACCTGCCGCTGCCCGTCGGCCAGGCAGACCGGCGCCAACCCCAGCACAATCACCCCTCATCTTCTTCATCCTCGTGCAGGCTGCCCTTGTCCCCGGACCTAGCAGCCCCCGTCCTGCGCTTCCTTACAGAAGTACGTTGTTTTTATTGTCTGTGTATATGTCCAAAAGTATGCGGACACTTCTAACTAGTGACTTTTTATTTATTTATTTATATGTATTATTTTTGTATTTATTTTGCTGACAGTGGTATTCTCTTGCATACACATGGCTTGTTTAATCTCCATGAGCCTAAGGACACGATGCTCAATGCCAAGCATCAAGCAGAGGGTTATAAAGCTCCCTGACACATGGTTATGAAGTACTGGAGCGGCGTCCTCTGGACTAATGGAGCTTTGAGATGAGTTGAAGTGATGTTTGCAATCTGAAACAAATCTAACATTAGTACCTGACCCCTTAGAAGCTTTTGTGGCTTAATGCAGTCGAATCCTTGTTCCGCAATCTAGTCTAAAGCCTTTCCAGAAGAATGGAGGCTGTTTCTGTTAGAAAGACAGGGAGCGGGGGGCAGGACTTATGACAAGCGAGTGTCCGCAAACTTATGGATGTCTTGTTATCTCTTACTCTAATGTAAAAATGCTGTATGGCTTCATTGTGTTTGATCCTGTCATTTCAGTGTGTGTTTTCATTCATACATTTCCTCAATTCAGGTGGGTAACAGCCATGCTATGAAGGACTGGCTAGGCGGACCTGAGGTCAACCCATTATGGACGTCGCTCCTTTTCCTCCTGTGCCACTCCAGCGCTAGTGGAGCAACTAACAGCGGACACAGAGCCTCACCTGGGACCTCTGAGGCCGGACCTGCACCCCAGCCTTCAGGGACGAGGTTTTCGCTGGCGTCAACAGGGCGGAGCAACGGCCTCACCACCCAGCAGAGGACGGCCATAGAGAACGCTACCGTAGCTTTTTTCCTGCAGTGCATCTCCTGCCATCCTAATAACCAGAGGCTCATGGCGCAGGTATGTGTGTTTAACCCTCAGCTCCCAGATGTCAAAGACCTTTTGTAATTGGCTGATTTTTGGAGCACAGAGTCAGTAATAGTCTCAAGACAGCCTCAAAATTTGCTGTAAAACCCTGGCACTGCTTCTGAAAGCCCTTATTTGGGTTGATCGTGGAGGCTTCACACGTCACAGGAAACTTTTTTTGTGTGTGTTTGCACGTCGTGTAAAATCTCCGATTCTACCCGACGTGCAAAAACGCACAAAAAAAGTTTCCTGTGACGTGTGAAGCCTCCACGATTGGGGGAAAAAAGAAAGAAACATTTTTTCATAGGAAAAAAGAAAGAAAAGACCATGAATTTTTTTTTTTTTTTTTTTTTTTTTTTTTTTTAAGCAGTGTCGTTTAAAAGTCAAAATACCGAAATATATATAAATTTACCGTGCAAAAAACATGTGATGTGAGACGGGGGGGGGCTGCTCATAAGCGCTGCTTTAGACTGTTCTGAAGCAGCTCAGACTGTGAATATATCAACTCCCCCTGGGACACACTTACTTGTGATTGTAAATATTTGTTTTATATTTTAAATACATTTTAACT
This sequence comes from Alestes dentex, assembly GCA_037576975.1. Taxonomy (NCBI): domain Eukaryota; kingdom Metazoa; phylum Chordata; class Actinopteri; order Characiformes; family Alestidae; genus Alestes; species Alestes dentex. The sequence goes on along the minus strand of JBBIGA010000001.1, from coordinate 36,866,838 downwards.
TAACGTGTTATAATGCTGAAGTTTAGTTAAGCAGTAGATATGCTTGCAGCAAAAAAGGATATATATTTTTTAAATAATCATATCATATTAACTTGTTATGCTTAAAAAGAGTATTAGACATTTGTACATTACACACTGTTGAAGGTTATATCAGTATAATGTAATGCAGTATGAAGGCACAGGAATAAAACTGATATAGAGTGCACTGCTGGAAATACCTTATGAATCTTGCATGCGGCTGTAAGGTCTTGTGTTGTGTTGTTGCAGGTTTTATGCGAGCTGTTCCAGTCTGCTCCACAGCGGGGGAATGTTCAGGTCTCGGGGAATATCTCTGGGTTCATCCGGCGACTCTTTCTTCAGCTCATGCTGGAGGATGAGAAGGTCACAGTCTTCCTGCAGTCGCCCTGCCCGGTGTGTACACACACACACACTCTCAAACACACACACAAACACACATTTTCTCTTTCACCAGTTTCTCTGTGTGGTTTTAAAATGGTAAATATTTCCGCCATATTTATCATCAGATATGAGCGACAGTTTTTCACTATTTGTGACAACACACAGAATGTCATGCTTTTGCACCGTCATTCAATATGTCATCAGTACAGAGCAGAGTGTAACTTTTCAGGCTATCGTTTTTGTTTCCGAGGTCAGGAATTGATTTTAGAACTCAAAATGGCACACAGATTTCTTTGGTTCAGATAAGCAAAAGTAAAAATGTGTATTTTTTTTGGACTCATGCATGCTGATTTTCAGCATGCTGATTAATGCACTGTGTCAGATGAGTGAATTTTTTCTCAATTATTTTACATAGTATATAATGGAATTCAAAATTTGGTGATTTAAGTACTTTTCTCTTTCCGCTCTTCCGATTGTTTTTTGGGGAATTTGTACTAGTGTGAGGGGTTCCCCCCATTTCTTAAACCTCAGGTGTCCACCAGGTGGCATCAGACACTGAATCTGTATTACTGAAAATCCTCATGCAGCCTCCTTTTGAAAATGCTAGTGTTACTAATAGAGAGTCAAAGTTAATGGACCCAGCACAGATGAGATTGTGCAGACTGCTTCCTGATCACTTTTATTCCATGTCAGTATGTTTTAATGACGTTTTTCTTTGAAAGAGACTCTTTAAGGCCGAGTCCCTCTTAGCCCACACTCAGAGTTTGGCTTTCTTCCACCTGCTACCTTGCTGCTGTTCAGACATCTTTATTTTTTTTCCTTTCGCCTGCGATGTGTAATTGGGCAGGTCATTACTGTAGTAAATTATTATAAGGGCAGCTCCTCCTGCGCTGCTCGTGCTTTACTTCAGGTTAATCATCCGGCTTTCAGAGTTAGAGCAAGTGAGATGGAGGTGCGCTTAAAAGTTAATGTTTACACATTAAAATCCGCCAGACGGTCTTAACATCCAATATGTCCTCCCAAAGACAGACTGTTCTTGAAAATTAATGTGTCTAGAGACACTTTCTACATCTTTAGGCTGTTGTACTGTTCCTTTAAGAGGAACACATGTATACACACATGCATATAAAAAAACACATATATACATACCCAAGTATATTTTTTATATATATGTGTGACACTAAATAGAACTTTATTATGAGAACATGTACCATTAGAAACAATATTTGCATACATTAAGCCTTTTTATTCCAGGAAAATTATGGGTCCTTTAATATTGTGAAAGGTATTGCAGTCGCAATGTAGAGTAAAATTGCAACATTATTTTGTCCATAGTGTGCAGCTCTGTGTGTGTAGATATAGATAGCCTATATAATGTGTGTGTATGTAGATGTATAATTTATGCACTCACAGTTAGAGGTGGGAGGCAGACTGGACAGAGAGAGAGAGAAATATTCCTGTTGACAGTGATGCATAGCAATGCTATGGCACACGTAGACGCTTGTTCAACGTGATGCCCGGCACCCGCCGGCCATAGAACCCATCCGTCCGAGCCATGTGCTCATGCCTCAGTCATGCCTAATGACAGACACACGAAGGAGCAGGACGAGGAGGGGGAGACTGGCAGTATCCACTCTGTTTGCACAGTTAAATAAGCTTGAAAAATCAAGTGTCTGACAGAAGCAATTACGTTGATTGAGGTAATATCCTCAGGCTTGGTGGAGATAATTGGTTGAGATGCACAATAAGCCATAATGTGGATTTCTAAAAGTTGTGTTTGATCGTACTGGTGAGCCTGAATCTGTGCTTCTGTTGTCAAGTCTACTCTTCTTGTTTTGGTCTGATTTTCTCATGCCCTGCTTTTTTTTGTTCAGTTGTATAAAGGGCGGATCAATGCCACCAGTCATGTGATCCAGCACCCCATGTACGGAGCCGGCCATAAGTTCCGCAAGCTTCATCTGCCCATTTCTACCACGCTGGCTGAAGTGCTGGACCGCGTCTCGGGTGAGAACCCCCTACCGACTGTTTGTGTATATACACACACACACACACACACACACACACACACACCCGCTTGCTCATTCGCTTTCCCTCCTAGCCTTGCTTTCTCAGCCAGTACTTTTTACTTCAAAGGTTTTTTTTAAACCCATTAGATACTCGCTGCGTGATGTGGATGTCAAGGTCAAATGCGCAGAGCATATAAGGCTTTTATTTGTGTGCGTGCGTGGCCGCATGGTGTTGTCAGCTCTGTGTGCACGCTGGTGTATGTATGGTTGGGGGTGTGTGATGAATGGCTGGTCTCCCGAGACCTTGAAGGTGACAGATACAGCCCGATAGCCGTATCGGTTCAGGAGGCGCTGTGAACACACTGGCTGAACGTAACCCGTGGTCTCTTGTAACAGTCCCTTCACTGATGCTAATGGCACATTTATCTTCCCCTCCCTGATTAAGAAACATGAACTCCAAAAGCACCTGCTCATTTCTGAATTTATTGCACCACCTTGAGATGGAGGCTTTTAGATGTAATGTTCTATTATTGTCCTTTTTTTTTTTTTTACCTTAATATTAAATACTTCTTTTACTTGAATAAAAGAACCTCTAGTCAGGAGGTCTAAAATGAGTCGGGTCCCCGTACAGGAACATAGACAATCCTTAAAAATCCTTTATAGTAATAAAAATGTATTTAAAAAAAATCTGTTTTCTGCTCGTTTCCCAGACACACCAAGTATCACAGCCAAGCTGCTGAATGAACAGAAAGAGGACAAGGAGAAGAAGAACCACGAGGAGAAAGAGAAGATGAAGGCCGACAATGGTTTCCAGGACAACTACAGTGTGGTGGTGGCCTCAGGTGCTCATTAAGATCAGTCTCCTCATTAGCCGGCTGCTTTGATCCGCGGTCCTCTTCCGTGTCAGCACAGGCCAGTCAGATCAGGCTGGAAAAAGTGGTTTCTTTTTCGCACCATCTGACTGGATTTTTCCCAATCTTATAGGATGTTGCTGCAGTTTGTTTAACTGTTGAGTGAGGACTTGTTTGCAGTGCTGCATCTTACTTGAAAACGTGTGTGTGTTGATAAATCAGGTCTGAAGTCGCAGTCGAAGCGAGCCCTGTCCACCCCACCGAGGCCCCCGTCCCGACGAGGCCGAGTGCTCAGCGATAAGCTGGCATCTTCTTCAGGAGTCGATTCCTCTGCCAAAACCATCAGCGTGCCAGTCTTCCACCTCTACCACAAACTTCTGCCAGGTACACACCACTGTGATTCATTGACAGGGTTGAGGATGTTCTTTTAGCGGTTGTTCTCCTGGAGAGCCTGTTCCCTTCTTATTGTAGAACACACCTGGTTCAGTTCAAGAAGATATTGTTAATGAATACAGTTGAATCAGGCGTGTTGGTCACAGATTGTAGTTTTATTACACCATTAAAAAAAAACCACTTGATTGACCTATTGACAGTTTGGAATAACAGAACAGGGATTTCCTGTTGACAGGATTGAAGACATTCTTTTAGCAGTCGTTCTCCAAGCTAGAACCTATTTCCTTCATGTTATAGAACACTTAGGCCACCTTGAGAAGGAATTGTTAGAGTTCCCGTTTGAATCAGGTGTGTCGGTTACAGAGGAGACCCCTGTTCTGTAGATTCATTACACCGACTTGAATGTCCTATTGACATTTTTGTATAATGGCGACAAATATTTAAATATTTAAGACATATACTTACGCTTGCATTGCTATATTTTTGAGCTGCAAATGTCTCTATAATTAAATCCTCATGTAAACATTTTATTCTCATTTTAGAGTGTAGCACAAATTACTGACAGGTGCATTCACTTATTAATCTGTTGTCATGGACTCTGCCTCTATCCCCCCCCCCAAACAACAGCATCTGTTGTGCTTTTGTGAGGTGAGGCCCAGGGAGGCCAAACCTCACCACATTTATACAAACCGCGCATTTCGTCCACTGAAAGATAATTAGTTATGACCCCTGAAGCCTTACACCTTGGGTCATTACGTTCTCTGGAGTTTTTAGAGCTTGGGGAGATGGGCTGCACAGATTAGGGTCCCTGGTTTCTCGGGTTAGATTCACCCGACACCTTCACTGACGTTTTGACCCCGTCCTCTGCTCCCAGGTCAGCCGCTGCCCGCGGAGATGACCTTGGCCCAGCTGCTGACCTTGCTGTACGAGCGCAAGCTACCTCAAGGCTACCGCTCCATTGACCTCACTGTCAAACTGGGCTCAAAGGTCATCTCTGACTCAGGCCTCTCCAAGACCGACTCCTTCAAAAGACTTCGTACAGAAAAAGGTATGGAATCCATCACAGCCTTTATCCTTCCTTCATTCTCTCCCAGCCTCCCTTCTAGCTCTCTCCCATTTTCTCCATGTCTACATATTTTTCTCCTTTTCTCTCCTTTCCATGTCAAGAGAAATTGCCTTTCCCCTTCAGTAGCCTTCCATTTATTCTCTAGCCTGGTCTGGTGGTTTACAGGGAGTGAGGCTGCACCATGAGCCGCCTGAGCTACAGCGAAACACGCGCAGATGCACATCAACGCTGTGTTTATGCTGGTTTTGTTACAAACAAATTGCCGTCGTCTCTCTCCTTTAAACACACCTCATTGTCCTGCCTGCTGCAGCAGTTTAGGTGCAATAGATGGTGGATGTGTCATGATACAGAATCGACTTTGCCTCCATTTGAAGCGGAAATGAGTGGTAGCTGCTTGAGTGTGGTGTGTGTGTGTGTATGTGTGTGTGTGTGTGTGTGTGTGTGTGTGTGTGTGTGTGTGAGAGAGAGTGATTCATTTTCTGTGCTGTGCCGAATGTGGACTGAACAGCAGGAATGGGACTATGCTGCTTTAATCACTCTCCATCCAAAACCCAGTATTATCAAGGTATTTCAGACTAAATCACCTCCAGCCTGGCCAGCGATGGAGAAAAGCTTGTTTATTGATGCAGAGGTGGAATGTTTGTTTTTAGTTGTTACAGCCTCAAAGATCTTGAAGTAAAATACACAGGCAGTGTATATCTGAGATAGACCTGATCTTTGTGTGTATATGACACAGTGAGTGTGAGTGATTCAGTATACACACACACACAAATAATGCTGCCTTAGAAATGTCTCAGCACCCAAAAAAAAAAGCATTGTAGTGATTTCTCTTCAGTGATAAAACTTACATCTGGATGTGCGTGTTTAGAGTGGGTTGCATTGTTTACAAAGTAGGATATTTACATCACACATGGTGGTGTGGTTGTGGTCATTATTTTGAGAAAAGTAAAAGTTGTTGATTGTGTTGCTGATTGTGATAAAGTAATGCTTTATAGCTGCTGATGCCATTGGCCCTCCAGGGGCTCAGAAGTCGTATTTTTGAGGTGGCAACTACCTGGGAATGTTTAACCAGATGGGACCAGCGCTGAGTTTGGTGAAAAACAGCAGGTTATTTGATCTGTAATTTTCTTAGGATAGGACGTAGGGAATACGTGGCAAATCCAGACGGAAATAAAATTAGAGAAGTACCTGTAAACAAGGAAATTACCCCCTTACTTCTCAGGGGCTGTAGGTTGAGGGAAAAGTCAAATGTGGTAATTTATCATTGTTTTAGAGCCAGAACAGAAGAAAACAAACCTGGTCACTCTCTGCATATGGCAGACTGAATAAGTAAGCTGTACACATTCCCACAGCCAATCAAATGACTCCATTTCAAGATTCTTTATTTATCACATGCATACTTATACAAGTACAATGTAGTGAAATGAGCCCCTGAGTGAGATACAGTGAGGTAGAGAGGCAGGTGAGGTACAGAGAGGTAGAGAGGCATAAGAGATACAGTGAGGTAGAGAGACAGGTGAGGTACAGTGAGGTAGAGAGGCAGGTGAGGTACAGTGAGGTAGAGAGACAGGT
>JBBIGA010000001.1:36844762-36860451 GCA_037576975.1 Alestes dentex | reverse complement strand
CACACACACACACACACACACACACACACACACACACACACACACACACACACACACACACACACACACACAAGATTTGAGAGTTAAATCCCTAATGAGGTATCTCTGTTTATTTTTCTGATATCAGGGAACTGAGAAGTGTTGACTGCTGTCAGTCGCGACTTCCCCACAGTTGTTCGTTTCAGCTGTTCTGAAGAAATGCGCTTTGCCTTAGCCTCTAGGCTGTTGCTGCTTCAAAGCCTTCAAAGGCCTTGAAGGCTTTTTGACACTAAACAGCCCCCACATTCCTATGCTCACATTATCTTTGAGTCAATGACAGCCATATGAAGAAACACTGGCTCAGAGAATGAAAGTTAACAGCAGTAATGACACCATCTAACCTGCCTCTGAATATCTCTAGGATCTTGAACGAAAAAGTTCAGAGGGTGTCCAAGGTCCTTATTGGAATCTAATGGAAGGATTGATCCAAGCTTTAAGCCAAGCTTTGAGCCAAATGATGTATTGCTTTGTTTGTGAGGAACTTTAATCTTTGGTTTGAGTTGCTGCATTGAAAACATGCTTATGGGTTTGTTTCTTTAAATTTCTTTAGGTTTCTCATTCTCTTGCCTTATTAAACAATGTTAATGCAAGTTCCCTCCAGACTTCCATCCCATCCCTTATCATGCACACACAATCTGTCCTTTCCTGTCAAAACATTCCCACAGTTACTCCAGATCAGGGTCTGACCTCTGCGTTTGAAAAGCCACCTCCTACTGAACATCTGGACCACCTCTGGATCAGATGTGAGGTGGGACAATGTTATGGTTCTAGGGTCCCTTTCCTCTACAGGTGTAGGAATTATCCCTGTCCAACAGATCCTTTTTTTGAGTTTTGAATCAAGTGTCTGAGAGGTTGGAAGGATTAGAAAAGCTCTGCAACTGAAAAATGTAGGGATTGGCACACGGTGAGTAATATTGTTTTGCTGTTGATTGATTGGTAAGTTGTCCCAGCAATAGATTTTTTTCCCCACTTTTCAGTCCAAGGTGGTCGCTGCTGTCAAGTAAGATTCTTTGATTTAATTGCAGTTTTCTTCACCGTTTTATTACTTTCACACATTTGTGTCAGAGATGCCTTAGTGCCTCGTACTGGCCTCATTTGTCTCTCCTCTTTCCTTCCCTATCATCAGTTGCTTTCACCCCGTCCTCGACTGTGTTCGAACGGTACTTGCTCACACAAATATGTATGTGTAACTCATTCATACACACACACACACACACACACACACACACACACACACACACACACACAGGAATGCAACACAGCTGATTTAGGTAAACCCTAACACATCATTTGAAGTCAGACAGATGCAAGCGCACCCCCCGAACAGCACAAATCAAACCACACAGATCAAACCCTTCCGAATACATTTCGTTTTATTGATCAAATGTTCTATTGCACAGCACATCTAGTAGGTAATAATATATTTATATAAAAGCTTTGTCCTTTGTACAGAAATGGTACGTTAAGCCCCACCCTGACATCAGGGAGAGGTAATACAGTGGGTTTTGTCCTTTCTTTCCCTTTCTCCTGGCAGTTAGACAGCAAGGGAAAACATGCTGGAGTAAGACAGAGGACCAGTCAGTCAAAATAGCTCTAGCATTGTCCGTGTTTTTTCCATATCTGCGCAGCCCATTTTTTTCTATCCTCACAGATCAACTGCTGTTCCTTTTTTATTCAAAATAGAAAAATATTTCTCGTTCTCCCCCCCGCCCCCCATCGCCCTCTGTCTCTCTCCCACACACAGTTTTTATTGCAGGTCCCCGTCTCCGCTCTGGAAGCATCGGCACAGTCCGATCCTCCACTTATGTCTCCTGTGGCAGTAATGAGGGAGTCCTGGCATTGCCGTCTCTTTGGGTGGCTTCCACTGGCTGTGCACATGTGTTTGACAGAAACTGCATGCGTTTGCAAGTCCACATAAAAGAAACCACATGACATTCGTTGTAGCTGGCAGTACTGGGGGAACAAAGTCCCCTTGGCCAGTTGGATGGAAGTTTTGTGAACCAGCTCAGATGATACGAATGTAAGAGGGTCATTCCGTGACTATAGGTTTCCATTGCCGATCATTCATGTTATCACTTTATCAAATCGCACCCTAAGAGCAGGGTGTATAAATACGCCAGCATAAGGTGATCCTCCCCTGCAGTGTAAAACATCGAGTAGTCCGGTGTGAAGTTCAGCTTTTGGAGTTCCACTCCAATGCAGCAGATCCACCAATAAGGGGTTGGGTAGTTCCTCTTCCAACAGTCCCAACCTTCTCACCCCCCCTCCTGTTTCTCTGCTTCAGCCCAGTGTTACCTTTGTGTGGGGATCCAGTGTTCCACACCTGCTGTCTGCCCAAACGAGCTCTGTATTTTTTCTGGCATTCTCCAACAACAGTCCAACAGTCTCCCGGTCTCCAGCCTGAAGTTTTCTCTGATGTTAGCCACCCATTGCTCCCTGCTGCCAGTTTAGACTTATCCAGTCTTGTCTCCCCATGTGATTCCTTGTTTCCTCAACTTTCTGTCCTTTGCTGTCCAGTCAGTTCAATCCAGTGGTATCTCCCCAAGGAGATCCTACCACCCACTAATGTCCATCCAGTGCAGCCCAGTGTTATCTCCCCAAGTCTCCACTGTGGTACTCATCCTCCCTGTCTTCCGGCATGTCTTCGCCTTCTGCCCCCACCCCGTCCCACCCTCACCCACCCCGGAACCCTCAGCGCCCGTCGACCACGGCCCCAAAGTCCCCAGTCCACCCTCCCACGTGCTGCCCCTCACAGGGTGGTGTAGATGTAGACGAAGACGATGACGAAGAGGTTGAGGAAAGTTCCGATGATGCCCAGCAGAGCCAGAATGGACTCCTCCCTCTCCTCCTTCCCTTCGAGCGCTCGCACCTCCTCAATACTGATGGTCGTCGTGCCCATCCTGACCGCCCACCTCTTGTGCCCTGGTGTTTATCTGTGGCCAAAGGAGAGGAGAGAGGGGGTGAAACATCTGGGTAACTTGAGAGGTAGGAGGACAAAGGCAAAGTGAATGGAAGCCACATCGCAAGAAGGCACAAGCAGACAATGGAATGGAATTTGTGAGGAGCTTTATTTATTTATTTTAGCAAATATGCTGCTACTGCTCCCCTCCCTCTGTCATTTGGCGGAGCTGGAGAACGGCACCCTGCCTCGTCCAGCGACTCATTCAGCATTCTCACACTGAAAACAGGCTGTCGGGCTAGCAAGAGCTGTCAGAGGCTTGAGGTGTGTCACAGACACACGCGTACACAGTAATCACTCAGCTGTGGAACATAGGGACATAAAACAATAGAGGCTTGAGTCTCTGCTTCAACAGTGGGGTACCCCTCTGAAAAAATGCCACCCCCCGTTCCTCAGAATATTCACTGAGCAAGAGAATACGGAGAAGCGAGGAGCAATTTATTGGATGCTGAAACTCTTCTGTCGCGCACTCTACTGGCCTGTCCATCATAGATATTCACGGGTCTTCTTTTCGGTCCCTCCCTCTCTCGCTTGCTGCTGATGGGGTAGTACATACCGGGGTAATGCATTTTTCTGAGAATGTAGGCATGCAAGAAAGGGTTTTAGCGTCATGACATCCTCAAGGGGAAACACACACACAGACACACACACAGGGTTAACAGAGCGGACAGGTATTTGCAACCGACACGGAGACTTGAACATCAATATCAATAAACAGTCCATGTCTGATTCATGAAAAGCGAATGAGGAGGTGGTGTTTGATGGAAGTGAAAAATCAGGATGATAAGAGATGCGGAGGAAGGAACCAAGTAGGTGAGAATATAGAGGCTTACCCTACAGCGTGTGAGGCTGGCTTGGGGGGGTAACATGCCCCAGGGTCCTCGCAGCAGAGGGGTCGCTGAGCCAGGGCCCACATGAGGGCCAGCTGGCCAACGGTCGGCCGCCCCCAATCCCCAAAGAAAGGAGAACGCTGGAGTGACAGAGCGGTGGAGAGAGAGAAGGAGCAGGTCTAAAGCGGCATCTCCATGAACTGCTGTTGTGTACGTTACGCAGAGCAGACAGCGCGCTCGGTCCCCAGCGTCCCTCCCCTCTCTCTCATTCTCCCTCCTTCTCAGCCTCTCTCTCTCTCTCTCTCTTTCTCTCTCTCTCTCTCTCTCTCTCTCTCTCTCTCTCTCTCTCTCTCTCTCTCACTAGCTCCAGTTCTCTATTCCGGTCTTTATTTTCCACACCCCCACGTCGGGTTAAGCCCCTGCTTTTGTTCCTGCGGTGGATACCTTCTTTTGTGGCGCTGTTGGTTCTTTATCCACTGGCTGAGCAGCTAACAGCTTTTAGCACCATTCACAGGAGCTGGAAGAAATCCTCTGCTTTCCTCTCCTCCCTCCTCTCTCTCTCTCTCTCTCTCTCTCACTCTCGCTCTCTCTCTCTCATTCTCTTCATTCTCCCCCCCTCTCCTGAACACCACCACAGCCCCCTCCCTCTCACTCACATTCTGTCTCTCTCTCGCACTGTTTCTTGCCCTCACACATACACAGACTCATTCTCTCCTCCTTTGCTCCTCCTGCCTCTTTGACCCTCTTAGCAGCTCCAAAAGAGCATCACACAGGCTCTGTGACAAATGTAACTGTTCCCACCCTCCCTCGCCCTCCCTTCCTCTCTCTCTTCCTCTCAATCACCACCTCTTTCTCTCCTTTCCTGTCTTTTCCCGCTCCCGTTTTTAAGCTGCAGAATTGCAATTAGCACCTCTTTAGTGGTACTTGCTCACTTTTCCAGTGGAGGTGTGGGGCTGTTCAGCGAGAGGCTGTGGCTCCTCCTCCCGTCCCTCAGCGGATCGCTCGGAGTCCCTGGAAGCCTCCCAGAGCTCGACAGCGGCAGCAAATTTGAGCCAAAGTCCGAACCCTCCGGCGGTCTGAGCAGAAAAGTGCCGTAAGCCGAATGGTCGGTTACCTTGGGGACGGAAAGGATGGGAGAAGGAGTGGAGGAGGGTGGTTGGTTTTATTTTTTTTTTTTTTTTTTTTTTTTTTTTTTTTTGCCCGCACACTGTCCCACACAGCGCTGCTGAGAGTGGGAAAGAATGGCAGAACAAATGAAGTAGTGTTGCTGAGCCAATAAGATACAGGGGCTTTTGACAGGGATGTTCCAAATTTTATGTCTTCCATCGTTTCCCCGCAAAAAAATCCTGCGTACACGTTATTCCCTCTGTTTCTCACCCACATGCCACGTGGGTAGTTATGGCTCAGTACTGAAACACACACCATTTGTTCCATTCCTCATCTGTTCCAAGCCATGAGCAGGACCTCCCACCCCACTTAGAGATGAAGGCACCCCTTAATAGGATCTTGTCTGTGTGTGCATTAAAAAGACCGTCAGCAAGTTTGCACCGCCGAGTGACTCATTCCTGACCCCTTGAGGGATGTAATTCCAGTTGTTTTACTCACATATAATGCCCACAGTATAGTGGAGTGTGAGACACTCGCGCCAGAGAGGGCAAAACACCAACACACAAGCACGCTTGACGAACCCCAAAGGGACTATTTTATCAGTTAACCACACCCTAGGTTGCTGTTGTAAGCTGGTTTTAAGAGAAAGGAGTACAGTGGGTGCCGACGGCCTCTTCATCTACCCGCTGCTGGCGTTGTCTTCAGTCTCTTTTCTGGTGTCTGTAAGCACAACATAAGTAGATGGATGGGCGAGGAGCTTGAGTTGCGTCTGGCTGGTTCTTCACAGCCGAACCTGAGCACCACAGTCTGACCATGCATGGCACTGATGTTTTCTGAACTGGTCTGGCTGGGCACTAAGACACTGGAGAACTCATTTGCTATCATCAGAACTCTTCTGCCTCTTCCTCCACACCACAATTTACTGTTTTGGTGTTTGAGTCTTTGTCGACCAGCCCTGTTCGTTCCTGTCCTCGACGCCGCATGAAAGCAGTAAACACAACCAACTCCCTCCAGTCACCCATAAGAACGTATATCAGCGTTATGTTCCGATATAAATAAGTTGTTTTTCTTCCGTTAACCCTTCAACCTTCTGCACAGCTCCAATCAATTATTTATTGTTTCAATCTTTAGTAATCTTGGCCCAGGGGAGGAAGGACAGCGGAGGTGGAATTACAGAGGGTCAATAAAAGCACCACGGCCGCCTCCACCAGGCAAATCCCCGGAGGTCTAGGCTGCTGGTCACAGTGTGGTTTGGAAGAAACTGAAGAGAGTAGCTGGTCCTGCTATAGAGCGTTTACAGGTTGGATGAAGTTAGCTGTGCAGATTTTAAGTTTAGCAGTAGTACAGTGGCAGCTGAAAAAACCTGGTGGTTCACTGGACTGATGTATGAGTCTGTTTGTGACTCAGACGCCTTTTTTTTTTTTTTTTTTCCTTCTGGACTAAACAGCCAGTGGACAGTCATCTTATTGTACTCTACAGGGTGTGCAGAGGTGCTCTCTCCTTGAGAGCAGGGTCCTTTGCTCATAGAGGAGTTCTAGGATCTCTTTCAAACTGTAGCCGACCCTTCACCTGCTGAAGCACAGTCACGGCGTAGGTTAGGACATACCGGGTAAGGATGGGCATTTTAAGCAAAAATACTATTCGATAAGCACCAAGAACCATTCAGTGATTCTCCAAAGAGCGCTTTCCCAGTAACACCCCCATCCCCCAGATCACGCACATTGCGGATGTCCTATTCACGCTTCACTCGGTTTGCCCACACACATGCAGCGAAGGAAAGACCTGTTCATGTTTTTCACAAACTGTACATGGAGAAGAAGAAACACACTATTTGTTCCCCCTCTTCTATTGTTGAATAATGGCAGTTGGCAAACATCCTTTAGATGGTATTAACATGTTATAGCAACGTACTGGTCCAAATGAGGCAAAATGTTTTTTGTAGACCATAAATTAGATGATTTTAGACAGATAAAAAAAAAAAAACTGCTCAGTTGTTCTGTCACTGTCTCTAAACCCACACACCCCCATCCCCCATATTCACTTCTCAAGCTTCAATCAGTAAAACGCAGTAAAATGAGTGCACAGGCCTATTAAATGAAATTATCGTTTTAGCTAATTCCCTCACCAGTACGCTGAACAACTGATCAGATTGGATCTGCCGAATAAAAGGCGCGGGAGAAGGTGCCGGGGATGGTTGCCGTTTTGTTGTTCTGAAGGGAAATCAGAGGGTCTCAGGGGAAGGCAGGTGGAGTTTCGTACAGAGGCTGCTTGTGTTATTTGCTTGTACTGTTATTTCATTTTTAATTTTCCCCCCTCATTAAATACTGGCACCCTCACCACCACAGTTGTTGGTGCTTTGTCGATGACTGTTTCTGTGGTGTTAAAATGTAATGCAGTTGAGTTGTACAGTATAGTGTCTGAACTTCTGCTGATGCAGAGGTGCTCTCATTGATTTTCTTTTAGCTGATAGATCTGCGCACCCACAGTGAGGTTTTAATTCTTTATTTACTCTTCCGTTTATTTATTTATTTATTCATTTATTTAGCTTCTTTGCATTAAATGGCTTGATACTTGCAGCAATGTGAAGTGTTTTGGTGGGTTTGCTCAAAATGTGTTGGATGAGAGTCTGAACACCCCGTTCTAAATCTCAGAGGCTGGACCAGGATTCTGTCACCCGTGTTAACTGGATTTTTCTGGTCTTTTATAGGTTTTTAATTTGTTTATTTATTTTTTTAAACAGTTATGGAGGACCATACCATGTGCCATGCCTTCCCCTGTTGCTCTGAGGGAAATGTCACAGTGGCAAACGAGTAATAGGGTTGCAGTTTCAATTACTTGAAGGTTCCGTTATCTGGATTAGTAGCTTCTGTTTCCAAAGACCTGGCAGAATGTCCAGCATGTCATCCTAATGTTCGTGGAGCTTTAGGTTGACGATCAAGTGTCCTGACACAAAGCCACCCACTTTCTTGAGTTGGAATTGGGTTCTGTGTGCAAGCTGTTCTGTCTCTATAATGGACGAACGACAGTATACCAGACTTTTACAGACCGTCGTGTTGCGAAAGCCCTATGGCAGCAAGTTTGGGTTACCCTAAACGGAACACATTCCGAAACGGAATCCTTTGGTTTGTTACAGCGCATCGGTTGTTTGGCAATCTGAGAGAAATTTGAGGAAGCTCTCCAACCTTGGGCAGATTGGGACTGGTCATGTCAACAGGCGTGTCCCTGACAGTTGTTAGGAGCTTTATCGAAAGCTTGTACAGGCCCAAATACGCAGCAGCGACTAAAACCCAGAATATTTCTCGTTCTGTGATATTTTTTCCCCTGCATTCAAGATGCTCATTTCTGACACAGCACATCAACAGACACAGGGGTGTTTTCACCCTCACGTTCATTTTCCTCTGTGAGGCAGGAAGCTCCCATCATTAAGAGCTACAAATATACTTGACGGCATGAACTGAAAAATGGACCTGCTGACACTTTAGATTTCAATTCATACAAAACACTCCACAGTTTGGTGCCTCTATTCTTGGTGCCAGAATAGAGACTGTGTAATTCAGACACACGACACTTTCTGCTGCACTCTACTGTAGTGAGTGACACCACTTTAAGTGTTGGTGTTCTCACAGTAGTCCTGACTTAATTAACCTTTTCATTGGAATTGTTGGACCAGTGGACTGCACTCTCCAAACTGACAGTGCGACAAAAATGTCTACTATTTACTGGGGCTCCTCGACGACAGATCGTCTCTTGACATTTTGGATTTTCAGGCTTTGTGTGTTTGTCCTTTTTGTCTGCTTTGGGTAGTGTGAGGTGCTGAAGTTACTTTGCTGCCTGATGCTAAATACTGCCCCATTTCGTTAAAGGGGGAGTAACTTGGTGGGATATTTGCCCTCCTTGCGTGCTAATCATGACCTCATTCACAGACTTTTGTCTTTGGTACCAAAACATCATGTAGAGGTCACCAAAGAAGTGGAGCTCTTTGCACAATTCCATGGTTTCTGTAGAGAATGTAGGTGTCTCATGTAGGACAGAGGAGACCTTTTATACATTTTACTGATTTCATGTCACCAGTTCTGCAATTGCCCATGGACACACCATGCTCAGTGCGACTGCCTGTTCAAAAAAAAAAAAAACCAAGTGTTTGCTGCACTGGTGCGCTGTATTATACCGAGAATTTGGGCAAACCGCTGACCTTTGGCTCACATTCACGCTGGCTCCCATGATACACTGTGTTATTGAGATCATTCTTATATGAGTGATGTCGAGTGAACTGGACGAAAGAGAGTTTCTGTTTATGGAGGTGACCGTGAGAACTGATAAATGAAAAATCACACCATGCTGCCGCCGTAGACATTCAGGTTTCACACGGACCCGGTCACTCAAATACTGTGGTCCAGCCGATAGCTAACCCAGAATGCTGCCCTGACTTTGACATGTTCCCATGTGTGGGAATGAGCCGACAAATACAGAACTGAGTCTTAGCAAATAGTTTGAAGCCATTTGTATCAGCAGTGGGTTTCTTTCTGCGAGCAAAAACACAAGATTTTTTTTTTTGTGAGCTTGTAGAAAGGTTTGATTCCAGTTTTTTTTTTTTGCTCTGTGTCTGCAGTCATTGGATTTTTAAATTCCATAAGCAGCACACACCAGTTAATCTTCTAAAGTGATTGAGCCATTCCAGGTATTTTACGACAGCTACATGTAATACTGGGTTTCCATGAGGAGAGACACTTTGCGATCCTTAAAACTGATAAACATCTTTTAAGTATAATTTGCTCAGGTGCCTAAGACTTTTGCACAGTACTGTGTAACCAGACTAGTTCACCACAATTGTGTATTCAACCAGTCTAAACTTGGGTGTGTAATCTCAGAGAGGAGAAGGAATGGGTGGGATCTAATGGTTGGGGTGTCTCATCCAGTAGAACTCTTCTGTTCTCCCTCAGTCCTTTCAGTCCCTGTCTCTCTTACGACAGCCCTCTAAAGCTCTGACCCTAGATGCACATGCTCATTCGCTCTGTTGTTGACGTACTTCTTTCTTACTTTTGTCATTTCTTTGTCATTATGACAGCTTGTCCTGTGTTTAAGCTTAATGGAACATGCACCCACCCCTACGTTGCCTCCGGTCTCTGATTTATGCATCTCCGACTCTGCTTCTTTGAACAGGTGCCCTTTAGAAATCCCTCTCTCCCTCTCTCCAAATGCCCCCTTCTTCTGTGTGAGCCTGGCCAGTGTGAAATACCAAACGCCAGTCTGGCAGGCTGTCAGGATTAATTATGACCTATTGTGCGTCCACGAGAAGAGGGCGAAGGGGTGGGTGGGGGATCCACTACCTAAGGAAAGTGCGGGCCGAGATTAATGGAAGGAAGGACCCAAGTCCTGTGTGGTGGGGCACATCATTAAAATGCATCTGTGACAGGATTGGAAGATATCAGTGGTGTCGTTAACCTTCGCTGGACTTCGCATTCTGCAGTGCTGATTATCCACAGGTCTTGCGAAGCAACTGGGGTACTTATCCTTTTTTTTTTGCTTCCAGTTACACTCTAATGTGTTGGGTGTTACTAGTATAGTATTTTTTCCACTTATTTTACTAATTTTTCAGTTCCGGCTCGTTCAAACATGAAATATTGATGGGGGCTTCGCTGTATTTCTGCACTGACACACTTAGTCTGGTTCGTGCCCGAGCTCAGAAAAAGGGCCGTATTCTCATGCGGCTGTGGATGCTTCGCTTCATATCAAAGGGTTGGACGCGGTGAGCGCTTCAGGGACGATATTGCATTATCTAAATACCTTGAAGTGTTCATCAAAAGCAGCTTGCTGATACCAGCAAAGGCAGGTTGAATCTGAAAAGGATGGAAGGGTTTAAGTTAATTGAGAACATAGCAGGGAGCGGACGGATCAAAGCTTTTTTAGAACCTGATTTGGAGCCTCTTAGTGCCCAATTTACTGAAGCACAAACTTATCTAGTGGAGGAAAAAGTAAAAAAAAAAAAAGGGGGGGGGGTTTGGGATTCAGTGCTCCAGTCTCTTACGTTCTTGAAATTTGCAAATCTGTGACTTTGAACATTTGGGAGAGAATTCCCCAATAAAAGTTGCCTAATTACCTACAGCATGTGTCAGTGTCAGTACAACAGTACGGCAAGTAACAATCTCAAGTTTTATTCAACGTTCTAATTATTGATCTACTTGCATGTCTTCTGTGGAGCAAAACATGAATTTTGTCATGTGTCGGATCCTTTTTTTTTTTTATCTGAAAATTACAAGGTGATATAAATTGACTTGGCTAATAACATAGCTGAGATAAATGTTTCTAGTAACCTTTTAGAAATGTGATTGAAACGGCCGTATCTACAAGGTAGCATTAAGCTTGATAAAAGTTTGTAGTTGCACAGGCCAGTGTGAATAGCTAATCCAGGTACAAACACTGGGTGTTGAGGCTAACATGATTATTATATGCCAGTATGTGTCCCGGCCTTTTGTTTATCTCTGATTTCGATTCAGCCCGGTGAGGACAGATACACGATGGAAGGAAAAATGAAAATCTCAGGCAAGACCAGCTTGATACTCGGACTGCATGTTGCCGAGGGTCAGATCCGGTGTCCGTCAGGACGGCTCGTCATTTGCGGCTGCATGCTCTTCCCTCTCTGAGTGAGACAGGAGTGTGAAAAGCGGATGGAGATGCGCTCGGCTTGTTGTATCTCTCGTTCTGCTGCATTATTGATGGAGGGGAGCTTGGCTGAGCTGCCTGTGTCTCCATGGCAGGCTTTCCATCGCTGTGCTTCAATGCCGCGTTCCCTTTTTTTCCCCTCTGTCTTTCAGTCCGTCTCATGTAGCCTGAAGAATATTCAGTGAAGTGTTAGCCAGGTTTCTTGTAAACTTCAGTTCACATAGAGGCACTGTGTTCTGTGAACACACCATTAACCTTTCACGACAACTGACATAAGCCTACACAAACATTTGTACAGGCTAATTCCAACTTGCATCATCTGTCATAACATGTCCTGAGGTGCAGTGACACCCAAGTGTAGAGACTAAAGTAGCATTTATCACAACTAATGCACGTGGGAAGAAGCCTTTATGGAGGTTTGTCAGTTGCTATGCAGCCTTATGAGCACTGACCCTCATTTTCTTGCAAATTTCCCATTAGAGTTAAGTTCTAAGACGGATGGGTAAATTGGAGGTGCTCTTCTTACAACTTACACAAATCGCACTTCCAGTAAATAAGTCGACTGCATGTTTATGCTTGCATGTTTACTGGTTTCCTCTCATTTGAATGAGTCATTATGAAGCCTGGAGCTATGAAGTCTGGAGAGAGAAAGATGCACAAGTGGTTTTTATCCTTTATTAAAAGACTAAATTTATAAGCTGGTTAAAAGTGTGTTTTCTTCTAGACTCACTCACTTACTGTTCAGCCCAAAATCCTCCAGTTTTTGTCTTGCTTGATGCAAAACGTGTACATACAATTGCCCATGAGCTGTCAGCTGCTAGTATGGATGAAAGAATAAGTAGTATGTGGATAAAAATTGGGTCGTGTATGCGTCTGGTATGTTCCATGGATGGATAGGCATGGATTGAGCTATACTGTGTATGGCACTGCCTGCACTAGATGTATGACAGTGGTTTGCCATGTCTGGCGGATGGATGGATGCAATATAGTGGGCGGGTTTATTATATAGACAGTGTTTTTATTTATGATTGGCAATCGAGGGACTTCTGTTTGACGGCTGGATGACGGAGCAGCGTGATGTTTGTACCGGTGACGGCTTCTATTTGTTTATTGATGGTGTACTGTATTGTGAAGGAGTGTATTGATGGCAGGTGGTATTGTATAAGGTGTGTATTGATGGTGAGTTAGTGCAGAGGGATTGCACAGCTCGGTCTAGCTTCAGTTCCTTCTGCATGATTTACAGCTCTTATAACAAAGAGAACGTCTCCCTCTAGATTGCCTTTTTTTTTTTTTTTTCTTTTGCTCTCTCAACTCTTTCACTGCCTAACAGGGTTGACCTGAGAAACCTGACTCAATGTTTGTCAATGGAGAAAGAGAACTTAGAATGACTGTTTTGTGTTGAATTGGGGAATGGAATTGGAGGCCTCAACACGCTTGGAGGAGAACACTAGCTGCATTGATTGGGCTGTATCACTAGCATTGCAATGAGTCAGAAGGCCGTACTACCTATCAGATCAAAGCGAAATGTTCTCTCTTCTGGCCAAAAATGGCACGCGCATCACTGGAGATCAAAGTATGGTCTCCCAATGTCACAGCTAATGGTACAAGCACAAAATTGTGTTACTGGACCAGGATGGGCGCCCAACTCCTCAGGACATCACTATTTTTAATCTCCTCATGAGTCGTTCACTGAGCTTTCCCGCCGTCCCACCTCACGTTCTGCTCGTCTGTGTCCCGTCCCGCTTTAGTCAGCCTGGGACGGCCTTGGAGACCCAGAGAAGGTCAGGCTGGACTCCTGCCCACGTCCCCACGTCCTCGGCGGACGATCTAATGCTGTTCATCATCCACCCACTCGGACATGGCTCTGAATGTCTGATGAAAGAGAGAGGGAGAGCGCGAGATGTGTATTTGTGTGCAGTAAATCAGTTAGTGTCTGAATGAAATGATGCTGAAGGAGAGACGGACTAGAACAGGAGGAGCGCGAGCAGAATGCAGAAAATGGACTGACATTGAGGGAAGAGGAAATGGAAGGGCTGCGTGTGCATGCCAAAAAAGGGGGGCGCTGTCAAGTTTAGTGAGGTTTCAAACGAAATACAAAATAAATATCGTTTTTCTGTTCAAGCAGACGCTTCTGTTTTCACTAACCTAACATGACAAGCGGGCATGACAATCGAAGATTCAAGATTCTTTGTCACATACACCGTTATACAAGTACAACATGTTGTAAAATGAGAATCTGCAATGTCTGTGAGTATGCAGTATAGTTATATTACAATAGAAAATGAAGGCTAGAACTGAGTAATTTAAAAAAAAAAAAAAAGAAAGAAAAAATAGAGCTTAGAGACACGGTCACTACTGAGCACTGCTTTTCCCGTAGTAGATGTAATCTCTTTCAGGCTTTATCTTCTGATCACGCTCATGATCACACTTAACAGTGCAGGGTTCAAGCTCCTCCTCAAGCAGCCTCCAATCCTAGGGGTGTTGGGATGCGCCCATTAGGGTGCAGCAGTTCAATGATATTCCATGATTTAAAAAATGAAGGATATAAAACCATGTAAATTTGCTTATTACCAGTTTTGAACAACGTGCAAATGACCCCATCTGAACTTCTCCTTTCTTCTTGATTCTCCAATTGGTGCCACTGACACACACACACACACACACACACACACACACAATGGGGAACATAGCATAGAGAAATGAGACCGTCACCAATCTCTATTCTCAGAAAAGATATTGAAATCATTACTTTGGATGTCCCAAAAACGAATGTGGGCTTGTCCTCGAGGATGGATGCAACGTTGCAGCAGAAAGAATCAGCGTTTAATCTCCCGTCTTTATGAACACCATTCTCCCTGCAGATCAAAGTGGGTGCCTCCCCTTTATACTGTCCCTAACGTTGTTTAAACGTCAATCATAAAATGCTCTATCCAAATAATTTTCCACATCCCGTCTCCCGGCGACATCTGTCTATCCGTTCAGTGCCCTCTGACTTACAGCCACACACACACTGACCCCGATCTGACCCCATAAAAAAGCACACACACTAACTTTCACAGCTCCGGGGCTGGTATGAGTGTGTGAGAGTGAGTTTAAAGTCCTGACAGCTTCGGTCTGACTGCACTCACCGTAAACTGGCATCAGTTTTGATTTTCGTTTAGAGCACGTTCAGAATTTCTACAAACCAATTAATTAATGGAAAAATGTGATCAAATAAACATTAGTAAAATGTCGTCGTTCAAAGAGGACCCACCTTAACCAACTACAAAACACTGCTTTGACCCATAAGACTTCGCCTTACAATTATCAAGTGGTTTAAATTAAAGAGAAATTTGGGAAGGCTAAACCAAAGTAACTAATACACATTTCCAATTAGATACATATTACAAACATTACAAACAGGAGGAAGATCTGTACATTGGTTTGTTTGCAGTAGGAAGACTTTTTATATCTATTTCCATTTTTAAAAAAAGTTTCAACTATAATACAGCATATAACTATAATTGTTTAACCAGTAAAAACCTTTTGGTTTTCATCATGTTAAGGGTTATTGTAACTGAAGAGAATTATAATTTGTAAAAAATTTTTCTCATAGTACATACTCAGCAAAGAGCCAAAACAATATGACGTTTCTTAGACAAAATTAACAGATGGTGATTCAGTAAAATACAGTTAGGCTTCAGGTTAATAAGGTATGAGAAAATAATTTTTCCGTACCTTATTACACTTGGTATGTCTGGGTAATTTGGTGTGTGTAGACAGTTAAGACACAAAAACTGATTCTAGATCCTCACTCCTCGTGTGATTTGTAAAAACAGACCCTGTTTACCAACACATTGTTTTGTTCATTTTTTCTTTTTTTCCATTATACACATAGTCCTAAACCATATAGACACGCCTGCGCCACCCTGATGGAGATGGAAGTAGTTAGAGTGGGTTAGCTGAAGTTTTAGAGATACACAGTGTGCACACAAATGCAGGAGCGCATTAATATTCTGGCACAATGACATTAGTACACACACAAACACTCACATTCACACACACACACACACACACACACACACACACACACACACACACACACACACACACAC
>JBBIGA010000001.1:36793404-36807204 GCA_037576975.1 Alestes dentex | reverse complement strand
ACACACACACACACACACACACACACACACACACACACACACACACACACACACACACACACACACACACACAAGCCCTCCCTTTGTGTCAGTCCTGAAAGATGAATGGGTTATTATTATTACGTGCCACGCCAGACTGCTTTCGCACAACAGATCACAGCATGTGCAGAGAACTGCAGAAACACACACGTGGCCCAGGAGAGCCCTATTTGGGGGCCCCTGCAGACCCTGGACCTTACACTTTCGGATGTTGTGCAGAGGAGCTTGCTGCTTTACATTCCTGATCACTTCTGCAGATGGGACGGAAGTGTGTTTGTGCTTGGGAATAGTTGGCTTGTTTTAATTGTTTGTTTTTTTGTTCCTCTGTCTCGTCTGAGTTAGGGCTTTTAGTGCTGGGGTTTTTCATCATTGAGCATTTCTTAATTCTGCTGGGAGTGAGTCCGTGGTCTAGGCTCACATTAAATCAGTCTGGACTGAGAGTGTGTAGACAGGTGTGTGCGTGAAGGTGGATCTTGTGAGCCAATGTATTAACTAATGGGTACATTTTCTTCAATGCAGACCTATTTGTATATGACTAGATGCATTTACACAAGCAAATGCGAAGTGTGATTGCATGGTTGTTATAAAATCAGTGTTTGGTGACACCCAGCCATTGATTGTATGTCCAAAAAAAAAATTGTGTTACATATATTCTGTGTTCGTCCCAGCGATCATCTGATTCAGGGGCCAGCCCTCTACCGCTGGTCCGCCATGGGGGCATGACAGTCCTGCCTCTTACCAAGCCGTTTATGGTTAAGAACGACTGAAAGCACACGTAGCTGCGTATACGGGCTGATTATTTTTAATTAAACTACAGGCTTTTTTATATAACTGACCTGAAGTCTGTTTATGATTATGCTTTTGCCTCACATTTGTTTCTCTGCGCTTGTGTTTTTCCGCGTTTCGTCAGACTCAGACTCTTCGTGCAAACTGTCTGCACTCTTTCCGCATACATCACAGTGCTGACGCAACTGCAGAAATCACTTTAGTAGCTGATACAGCCACACTAATACTAATAGCAGTAATTATATATTTTCTTTGTGGCACAATTTACATTATCTCAAAGTGCTACACGTTTTTTTTTAAATTAGAAAAGACAAGAAAACAATTTATGTAAATCGGTGAACATTTTTCTAAAAGGTAAAACACTACTCTTAATTTATACTATTCTCTGTTCTCCTGTGAACCTCAGAATTCTGTATGTTTCAGCAAATGTGTATCGTGTGTTACATTTACACTGTCCTCATACATGTGCATAGGACCACCAGCTGAATGATGAGACGGTACTGAACCAGATAAACCTAGCAGAGCCGTCTGAGCACCAGCTGCCAGACCTCAGTGCAGAGGAACAGGCCCTCATCCTCGGAGTGTGGTGAGTATCGCAATCACAGGTTTGAGTTACACGTATTAACTTGCCGTGAAGCTCGGACAGAACTTCATGCTTTATGACTTTGTATCTAGTTGATGAAACGACTGGTACGGTGACAGAATTTTTGGCCTTTTTTTCCCCTTTTCCTGCTCAGCCTACTTAAGTGTGTGTGCAGGTGTTTGCACGTGTAGTCCAAGAGTAAATATCCCAAAAGTGTCATTACCAAACATCTTGAGTTAGTACCCCTTTAAACACTCCAGCTACGAATGTTCTGGGCAGCCGTGCTGTTTGCAGATCGACGTGTGCGTGCAGAAGTGTGTTGATTCTCTGACACTTTTATTGTAGTTCATTTCAAAAGCCTGCCTGATCCACGTGTTATCAAATGCATTTCTGTAGATTAGGGCAGCCAAATCTTTTTTTTTACGACTATGGTTTTAACAGTTCTGTTGGCAGAAGTGTGTGGTGCGCTGAAAGAAATTTAAAGGAAACTGAACATTTATCTGTAACCCGTAAGATTAGTTTTATTAGCCTTACTATTTTAAACCTGGGCTGCTAATGCTGTCAGTACATCATTACATTATCATAAGTCAAGAAGTGTGAATTGTTGTTATTGCGGAGTTTTATGTTTATTGTGGGAATGGTATTTTTGTAGGTCATAGTTTTATTTCCCTTTACTCTCAAGATGTCTTTTTGGCCGGCTTGTCTCAAAGGTTCCATCTGTTGACTAAATCCAGCTCTGCCACATGCACGCCTGAACGTTTTGCTCCTTTTGAGCCCCACACTCTTGTCTGTCTTGTAAAGTTCCCTCATCTTTCTGCACTGCTCTTTCTTTTTAGTACATTTATAACTAGGTTGCATTTACGTGGGAAACTGATTGCATGGTTGCTTTAAAACCAGTGTTTAGACACCCAAACATTATTTTTATGGCCAAAAACAGTTTTAATTCTTCTGATTCTCCTCATTCAGTGCCGGGCGTTTTACTGCTGGACCAGTAAGGGTACATTAACTTGCTGTCTCTTATCAAGCCATTTATATTTACGGATGGATGAAAATGGGTGGGGCAAACAGCTCTTGCCCAAAAATGTGTGGGAAATATGCACGTAGTCACATTCACAGACTGATTATTTTTAAATAAACCAAAACGATCAGTGGCACACATCTTTTTGTATAACTGAAGTGAGCTTTAGTGTTATGAAATCTGTTTTGAGTCTTTTGTTCCATAAGACTGAGTTGTTGCTCTGTATTTTGTTGCTTTCCGGTCTCTATAGCCGTGATGTCACAGACTCTCTCGACCATCCACTCTCTTTCCCTTGCCTAAGATCTATTTTTTTAATACGATCAATTCACAGCCCGATCAACCATTCAGAAATCTGAATACACGTGCACTGCACCAGATATTAACAGACAGTGCCAATATTTCGAAAACTGTAGGAGGGGAAGACATGCCAAATTCCAGCTATTAAGGTTCTTAAGGTTCCTACTTAAGAGTCCTCTCCACCTCGTCTTGTTTCAATATTTATAGCCCATGAACGTTATATGAAGTTTTTAACTGCTTGTTTCACTATTTGGACATTATGGAAGTAGATTTCTGCTTCTTGGTCAGTGTTTGGTTCCATTTTGCACAGAAATGTTCATTTTAGGCGTTTCTCAATCAGTTGATCACAAATGCTTTCTAGGTTTTTGAAATCCTCAGAAGAAAGACTTTGTGACTTTTGGTACTCTCCCATATTTAGCTGCCTCCACATCCCTTGTTCTGTCTCTCTTCTTTCTGCCTGGCTGTCTGTGACAGGCCTCCTCCCCTGCCTCTGGAGGAGGAGGAGGAGGAGGCAGTGCTCTAGAGTTACAAAGTAATTAGCTCTACACTGGCCTGCTCTGCCTGCTCGATGCTAAAAGGTCGTCATCCCTGCTGGCTGCTGCTGCTAAGAGACAAATTGCAGGCGTGGAATAATTAGCGGGGCGTAATTATGTGGGGCAGGGGCCTTAATTGGATTGAGTGATGGTTGAAGATGGATTGAGCGCGGTGGAGAAGCAAAGCTGCACGCGGACTCAACTTCTTGCTTTGCTTGCGCATGGAGAGCGTTAATTTACAGTTCTCCTTTCTGAACTTAGGTTAAATTGTTATAAAACTATAATAATTTATTATAAAAACTTAAAGCACCACAAAAGTGCTGTTGACAGGCACCTGGCAGAGCTGAAGCTCAAGGGAGATCTCTGGTTGTAGTGAAGACACATAACCTAAACTGATATTTAGGCTGTAGTGCAGTCACCATGCCATTCCTGCTCGAACTGAATGTGTTTACAGCAGTTCAGCCAGAGAATATCTCAAATACTTTAATGACACCTTCATTGCAGCCATGTCGTTATATCTTAAACCAGATGGCCTAATTATGGTAAATTATATCATACTGTAAGATAATCATGTGAACTGAGTCTCTGCACCCTCACGCCATCGCCAGAGTCGGATAATCACAGGCAGGTATTAATGCATTCCATGTTAGATAATAGTCCAATTATATAATTAGGTTAATTATGATGATACTGTGTAATGAGGTCTTAAGAATCTGTAAGGCGTGAACATAGACTACCTGAAAATACATGGGGATTGGAATCAGTGCAGTCATAAATAAATAAACCTGCATGTTGCATGTTAAATCCAGGCTCTCATTCTCCCTTTCTGGCTGGTTTGGTTAATTGTATCTCCTGCATCACTCTGCCTGTTACTTTCGAAATAAACCAGACCTTCTTTCCAATGTAGATGGAGGAAAAATCAATGGGAGCCCATATTCAACAGAACATATAGGATTATAATGGGCATCTGTCACACATGATAATACATGAAACTGATGAAGATAACAGTACAGTACTTGGAAAAAAATCCATATTGCTGAAGAGAGATGGTAAAATGTCAGAATGGTTTGAGTGGAAATTAAATAAAGGATTATTTCTTTAAACTTCTATGGCTGATTTCTATTTTATACTGTCTGTACAATCTTCTGATTTTTTTTCAGTGAATACATTCGGGGGCGTTTTAAGTTGGTTTGTATTGTGATTAGGGCTGGGATCACTCATAAATGTATCAATAACTATTAAAAATGGCCATGAAATGGAAATACTGAATACCGCAGCACTGCACTCTAGTCTACGGTTTGGCATTTGGCTAAATAGAGAAAATGCAATCTGAAACAGTATTTTTATTTGTTTAGTGTTTGGAAGTCACCAGGTCTTTTCATATTGTGGTTATTTTAGTGGTAAAAAAAAGTCAGATTTAACACTTAATCTATTCACATTTGCACAAACAGTAACACTGACAAAGTTATGATTTTTTTTTTCTCAATGAGATATTGCTAAAAAAAAAAAGGAAGATGTCTGACTCAAAGGTGAAACTCAAAGTGTGTGTGTGTGTGTGTGTTTGTGTGTGTGGGGAGTTGAATACCTTATTTCATCTTGGAGAATTACAAATGAACTGCAACCTTGAGCTCTGCTGTAAAAGAAAAGTCAGTGTTCATGTGTACATTTTCAGTTAAATGTGTTTTTGATCTGTAACATTTTGACCTGGCCTTGAGGTTTGTTGATGCCCTGTGGTTCAAATGGAAACTGTCCTGGGTTTATTAATGTTACTGTTGTTACCTCTAGTTGTGAAAACTGAAAAAATTATATTTATTGATAATCAAGATTTCTTTTACTTACTTATTATCCCAATTGTCATTTTGATTTGTTCATTTTTTTCTGCAGCACCGACTTCCAGAAGAACAATCCAGTTCACAAACTTAACGATGAAGAGCTCTTGGCCTTCACAACAGTAAGTCATAATTGTGTGTGTGTGTGTGTGTGTGTGTGTGTGTGTGTGTGTGTGTGTGTGTGTGTGTGTGTGTGTGTGTGTGTGTGTATGCAGCCTTGATCCTGGCCTTGGGTCTTAATGTTCCAGCAGGGGGTTGTAAATGGAAGAACGCTGAGTCGTGCTTTGGCCACGCGTGTTAGCATGTTCAAATCCAAACTATATATCTCCTTCCTTTTCTTGTGTGTGTGAGAGAGAGAGAGAGAACTTGTGTGTGATTTTCCAACTCAGTGACAGTGTGCGCACAAGAAAGTTTGGTCATCTGTCTGTCAGATGGATGGTCAGAACAGACTGAATGAAGAATGTCTGTTGCTGTGTCGCCATCATAATCGCTTAAAGCTCAGAAGTACAAACTCTTACTCTAAGTTTGCCTTCACTGTTTCAGTCCACATCACCATAAGCTTACTGATACAGAACTGGGTTGATAGTTGAAACAGAGTTCTACTGATGATGAGGCAGGAAATTTCAGGAGTGTGATGTGACCTTGTACAGCTATATAGCAATACACCAAAAAGAGGAATGATAACTTGTACATACAGATAATGGAGACTTCTATTGAAAGTAATTTTTTGTTGTTTAATCTGTAAACATAAAAAAAAAGGTTTTGCACTCTACTTTCATTTGTTACAGTGAATGTGTGTTCAATAAGTAGTATTTCTGAGGAGTGCATGTCACTATGGAATTTACATTTCACAAATAGCAACCTTAAGTTTCTCCAACAGAGTGAATCCAACAACCCCAGCAGGATCTAAAGAATATAAATGTTAGCCGCTTGCACTCTTTCAGAAGCGAGTGGTGAAATACTTTATTGTCAGAATATGTTGATGTACTCAATATTGTATCATTTGTGTGATTTCCACAGATTTTCCTTAAATTTCTGTTGAAAAGCATATAAGTTAATGACCTCCTAGAATGTGTGTACTGCATGAATTTGGGAATTTAAAACTTCAGATCTTTTTTATTTCAAAAAATGAGGAATATTCAATTTTGCATGATATGGGTCTTTTAGTGTTCCATACGTTTTTTGGGAGGTTTTTTTTGCCGCCTTTATTATTGTCTCGTCTTCTTTTCGGAGGCTGAAATACCTGTGTATGATACTTCGCCAAGTTATTGTAAGGATAAGCCACACTAGCCACTTCAGGACTTGGGGCAGTAAAAACTAACCCTGTTACATACATCTAAACCCATTAAGTGCATTAGTGCTTGTTGGGACAATGCCTTAACCACAGCACTCTTGCACTGTACCCAACAGTATCTGTCACTGGACATTTTAAGGGGCCATATCATGAGAAACCAAATTGCCCAAAATTTTATTGTAGTAAGTAGTTTCAAACCATCCTATTCCAGTCCATACATGTTCATATATTGAAATAAAGATTCAAAAACGGCATTGTTCTCAATGTAGTCATGTAGAAGTGAATTATGACTGTTTTTGGTACATAAACCACTTAAACATGAGGTAAAGTAGAATATAAGACAAATGTAGGATATGGGCCATTTAATGAAACCATACAGTAACATACCTGTAGGAGCAAGCTTATCTGACATCTCAGATATTTCATTCTGCTGAAAGCATCATTCTTTACATGCATCAGTTGACAAAGCACTTCTTAAACAGGCAACCTATATTGCACGCGCATCTATTATTCACAAGTTCTTTGGAGCACCGTTGTGTTTGATTTATTTCTATTTTGGAACTGTTTGCCAACACACACATTGTCTATTCCTTGCTTACGACGCACGCTCTACCTAGCTGCTCGCTGATCAGAGGTTCCTGGTCTGTCAGCATCTCATGTAAGTGTGACGAACGCCGTTAAGCACCGCATTAAGGCTAATTTGCTGGGCTGATGTTTCAGCTTGTCCCTTTTTTTTTGTTTCCCACCTCTTTAATTTATGCCTGGATTATTGCCCTGCTTGTCGTCACGGTTTTTGAATCCATTTGCATTCATTACAAGTCGTGTCTCAGCGTCATGTTCAAAACTTGATATCTTCATTTGTATGGAAGAGGGGAACAAATACTTACACTTGCTAGTGAGCCTCTCAGAACTTGAGTCCCGGAGCAAAATCAATTATTTGGGCTGGGAGCTTTTGACGTCTTGCCAAAAATATTTTTCCCGAAGTTTAGTACTGAGCGTCCTGACCGTGGTTCTGTAACCTTGAGAGAGCATATCCAGTGCTTCAGACCAACATGCCCACATCTGATTTCAGGGATGTGATAAATGGCTGGTGGTCCCATCTTGATTTTAAGACCCCATAATTTTGTTATTGAGACCACGGAGTCTTGCTGAGTCTTTGGCAATCAAATCAAAGCTGTCCTAAACCGCTGTTTTTGTTCCACGTGCTTCTCCAAAGACAATCTCACGTAACAAAGACGTCAGTGTTAGTCATAAGAGATTTTTTTCTTGCAGTGTCCTGTTCGGAGGATTTGACTCACTAGTATCTTAAGCTTTCAGTGCGAGTTGGAGCAGAGAGTGAAGAAATAAAATAGGATGCAGTGTCAGAGTTTAAACACTTTTCCTGTGTTTGTTTGTTTGTTTTGCCATTTTGGCACTCTAGTATTCCTGAAAACCTTATACCTGAGACAACATGACGCATAAAACAGAGCAGAAAAAGGAAGCTGCTTCTGTACAAGAGAGGCTGCTACTTGATTTTTCTTTTTTCCTCTTTGATCATTTTATCATTTTTTTCTACATCACCATGGTCTGGTGAAGTGGCAAGATTCACAAGCACATTACGCATTAGGCAAAATGGTTCCTGATTTGACTGTGAGGATGTAACAGCTTTTCTTGTATGATTTTTGGGTGCTGGTGTCCAGCAATTGTGGAGTTTTCCTGGCAAATGAGTAAAATTCCATCAAATTCTTGCTGTATGCCTGCATTAACTTTGTGTACATGATATGACAATGATATGATAATAATACAAGCTTTACTTTCTGCATATTCTTGAACAGCCTTAAGTAACTCGACTCTAAAGAAAGTATGTTGGCGAGGCTGGTGAGAGTTTGTTTCATTTATTGTCTTTAGTTAAACCTACACTTCCTTTGTTGAAACTTTTTAGACATTTGCTGTTTGGTCTTAGCACTTTAACTGCACCTGTTGTCCATTTTCAGAACAGCTGGAGCAGGCATAATGCAATAGGATTATGTTTAGATTTCAATTCGTCAGTATCTCCAGTGAATATTTTTACATCATGATGTGGCCAGTAGGCTCTTGCATTTTTTTACTAGTCAAATACAGGTATTTAATCGCTTACAGAAATTGTGGTTTGTATTCAAGTGCTTTGATTTGCACAACTCCAAGATGTTAAGCATTGTTCCTGAATGGTAGTCTCATGTGGAGCCACGCAGCCTCCTTCAAACACACTGACTCTTTATTCAGCTTTCTCCGAACGTCTTTACTGGCCGTGCCATTCTGTACCGCTTTAAATTTGACTAAGTCACACGTTGCTTGCTGGTTTATCTGCTTTATGGCGTAGCAGGTGTCCAAGAATAACCTGAGTGATGGTTATGATGGAACGAGGGTTCAGAATCGTAATTCATCACGCGTGTCACCCTCCCCACCTCTTTCGAAGATGTCCATTTTTCAGAGCCAGTGAGAAGACTATAAATGGTGAACAGCTGAACTAGCACTTTTGTGGAACCACCAGGGAACACTTTCACAGCTCAGCCATTTAACTCTGTAAATACCTTTTCCTCCCTCTGCTCCGTGTGTGTGTGTGTTGGGGAGGGGGGCTAGAATAAAAAGGGGGCCTTCAAATGAAATGTGTCTACTGCATGTCCTTGTAGGTGAGATTAAGATATTATCTTCTCGTGTCCGTGGCCATGTGTGCTAGTGTGAAATGTCATCAGCATGACTCATAGCATTGTAGAGGCTGTAGAAATGTGCCCTGTTTGTATTGGTGCCTTGGGAGCAGTTTTACCTCCCACTAGTTTTATTAAAAAAGCAAGAGCTAAGGATTTATCCCAGATACCCTATTCCATGTATACTGCTGATATTGAGTGAAATATAACTGTCAGGGAGACAGATTCTCATGAAGTGTATATCGCTCACTTAATTAGTCATTTAATTGGTCACACAGATCCCATATGGAATGGTTATCTTCACTGGAAGTTAAAATCAAGCCAAATCCTTTGGAATACATTTATTTACTACCAGGCTACATACCTTTTCAAGTTTATCGTTTTAACTCTGTTTCACCAGCACGGAATAAAAATAACTTTGTAGGTTTCAGTAGGTGTGGAATGAGCAGTGTTTTCTTTTCGACAGTCAAATTTCTTCCTTTCATCACTTCCAGAGAGCAGGCCTCGGTGATGAAAGGGGTGACGTTCCCATCAAAATCCCCTTCCTGTGTGCCAGACCTACTTTAATTACAGTTCCCTGTCCATGATGAGTCACCAGGTTATATGGCCGTCCTGGCCTGCTTTCTTTATCCAGCAATTTCAGACACCCTGGTATCCCTCCCAGATGCCATCATCAGGAGATCCAGATATTGGCCGTGACCACCTGGACGGCGTTCACTTCCTCCATCCGCGGGTTCTGTGCTGTCAGCACTTTCCCATTCCTCTTTGGACCAGCTGGGCATGAGCAGTCACCTCGAAGGTGTGGCATCACTGCAGTTAGCTGGTGTCAGCGTTTTGTTTTATGATGATTGTCGAGTCCCTGGCCGCCTCTCTGAGAGAATTCATTTTTCCTCCCACGCCGGCGTCCATGTAATGCAATGCCGCACTCGTTTGGTTGTGTTGGGATGTTTCCTTGCTGTGATCCCCTTGACACCAGTACTTGGGCTGATGTCACTGATGATTGCTGGCCAAGGGCTTTGCGCCACTGTTGGGTTTGTGGGCCTAATACTGAATATGAAACAGCTGGGTATGTAGAAATGCATTGCAACATGTGAAAATATCACTTTCCAGTCTGACCTGAGGTCATCGCCTGTGTCATTCATAAATCTTTCCTTTGCATAGATGGGTGGATTAAACGAGTGACTTCAGTTCTGCACTTCCTGAGCACATTTTAATCAACAGGGGCCAGCCGAGCTCCGAAACTGTGTGAGTGGTTTCCCTTTCTGTGATATCTCTCGCACAGAATCTGTCATTGCACACTTAGGCCGAGGACACTTTGTCTGTAGTCTTTAACTGATTTGGTTAAAGTGCACAGACGGTTGTCGGACACTTTTTGCTGGTTGTTTATGGTTGCAGGTGTACAGAGCTTTCATAAATTGTGTGACTACTGAATGTTCTCAGATATGTGTCAAGTACTGTGGAGAACCTAAACCAAAATAGGAAAGACTAAACTAAACCTAAAGCATGAACAGCCAAAATTAAGAGTTACTCACACTTGCGCTTCATTGCATTCTTATGGTTAATAGATCAGTTTAATTAACCAAGTGCTTTCTGAATGGCCATGCAAAAAGAAATTGAAATATATATTGCTGTATATCACGGTCACTCCTTAGAAACAGAAAAGGAGCTGGATTTAAAATGGATTGATTTACTGATTGTAGAATGCAGTGTAATTGAGATGTGGTTGGTAGTTAGCCTCTGGATTCTGGCTTCTTTGTACAGCCATTGTGTTTGGAGGGTGCCGTCACTTCTCCTCCAGTCCGGTGCAGTTGTGCGATGACCTGTATGAACTGAAGAAAAATTGCTAGCTGTTTAATTGGGTTAGATTGCTATTTCTTCTGTTTTTTTTTACAAGATAGTCACAAATTACCCTTAATTCTCCAGTTAATGGGTAAAATAAACTCCTCTGACCTGGTGTGTTTGGTCTGCCTTTAAAACTTCTTTTCATTTTTAAATTAAGTCAGTGCA
This sequence comes from Alestes dentex, assembly GCA_037576975.1. NCBI lineage: Eukaryota > Metazoa > Chordata > Actinopteri > Characiformes > Alestidae > Alestes > Alestes dentex. The sequence goes on along the minus strand of JBBIGA010000001.1, from coordinate 36,796,155 downwards.
AGATTTGGGCACGCTTGTGTGTTCCTGACTGTCATGGGACCAGCCGTAATGAAAATCACAGACCAGAACAACCCTTTTTCCTTCCACTTTAGAGATGTTCTCTCGGCTCTTGAGTGATTAATGGTACAGCTGCTCTGTTTGATTCAACACCTGGAATTTTTTTAGCCACTTCTTTAATATTCTGGGCTGAAGTGCAGAGGATATTGCGGTTTGTTGTGCCACCCTTTTCTACAGTAATGCTGGTTTTGTGAGCAGGCATCTTCCCAGCCTACATGTGGATCCAAGAATCTGCAGGCTGGTTAGATGGTTGTCACATGTTCAGCAATCACCAGCGCTTTTGATCCCACTTTTATTTGTTTGATGATCTTTCATTAGTCCATCCCAAGGAGTTTTCACATGATAGCTTTGAAATAACAATGTGTTTTTTCCCTTCCAGCCAAAGACCAAAATTATTCTTTTTAACTACACCGTTGTTTTTTTTTTATCCCAGCTGAGCATGCAAGGTAATGTGACTTGATCCGTTCTATCAGTTCTTGCCTTAGTCAAATAGAATGATGGGTTTGATTAATCTTTAATGCCATAGACAGGGATTTGGAGTTGATACTGGTATATATTTATTAATCACATTGTATCAGAGTGTTGCAATTTAAATTCAGCAAATAATAATTGCATATCAAAATTTGGAGAAGTATGTACTTTGCAGAAGTGGTACGTTTTTTATCATTATTATTATTAGGAAATCAACAAAATTGACAAGATGTGTTTATGTTTGCACACAACTTTATATTGGAAACATTTTATAGTTGCAGAAAAGTAAGTACGCCATAGCCATCTTTTGCAAAATTTGTTTATAATCAGATAAGATTGGGCTGAAATGGTTTTAAGAAGATCAAATAGTCAAGTATTTGGTTTTAGATACAACAGCAGCCAACCATATCACACAAACATGGAAGAAACTAATAACGAAATCCTCTTCTCCACCTGCTGTCTCTTCACTGGCTGCTATAGAAGAGGAAGAACAGATGAGAAAGAGAGTGAGACAAGCTTACAGAAATTTGATCCTTGTTGAGTTTTGCACCATATTGTTAAACCAACCATCACTAGTAAAACACGTATTTGGGGAGTGACAGCAAGGGTGTTAATTTACATTGAAATCATTTGGCAGACACTCTTATCCAGAGCAGTGTACTTGGTGCTTTGTAGTCAACAAGAAAACACGCCTGTCATTCTAGTAAAACCAGACTTACAATAAAGAACTGCTAGAAGGCTGAAATTCTGTTAGAGTAGAGTTGGTCCTTCGCCAGGGACCTTTTTTGTGAAGTTTGTGTTACTTAAGCTAGTTGATGACATGAATACTCAGTGCAGAGCGGGATATGAAGACAATGAGGGTCTCGGCAGTTCTAACAGTCGGGGGAAATTCGTTCCACCAGCGGGGGAAACTGAGAAAAGTCTTGATGTACTTCTTTGAGAAGTGGGTCGAGTCGGGCTGTTTTAAGGTAGACATTTTTAACTGACTGAATTTTCGTCTGGACGTTAGCAAGTGTGCTAATGCTTCAATGTTAGTGAAAAATGTGTGCTGATTTGGATGTGACCATGTTCTGAACCAGTGTTGTGTAATGTAGTCATCACAGTTCTGTCATTGTTTTGTAGTTTGTGGATTTTATAGTTTAAGACTCATGCTGCCTGCCTTGCGTTCCCAAATCCCATTACGAAAAGCCAGTGCGGTACTGGCTGCTGTGCGTTCTGAATTCTATTCTGAACGGTCCATGCGTGTACTCGTTGGAGCTAGCGGACAAAGTCCATGATGACTTCCAGAGCGAGTGGCCAGCGCCGCCTCAGCTTTGGGTCTAAAATCTATTTGGATAGAGGAGCCAGTCAGAGCGAAAGCAGGTCAGCCACTGAGGTTAATTTATAGCCCCAGCGTTTATGTGCCTGTCTCACCATAAATCTCCCGAATACGCTGAGCGCCAAGCCTTGATGCGTTTACCAGAGACTTTGCTTTTCATGTATATTGCTAAACAAATTTGACAAAGAAAAAATATGTAGAACAGAATCTCTCCGCCTCTGGCTTTATTAGGAGATTGAGTCATCCTCTTCCTCTAAAGGAAAAAAAAAGGTATACGGGCATAATTAATTTCGCTGTCTTTCCCAGCTGAATTTCTCATTAAGACATCTGTTGAAACTCATCCTAAAAGATAGCAAGGGCTAAAAAATACTGGATACGAACGAGCTCACGGAAAAGGGATGAACGGTTAATCACTCCTGTATGAAACAAAAGCGACGAGAGACGATTCAATATGTGTCTGGCAGCTGATGGGGTCTTTCCTGTGCACCTGCGCATCTTCATCACGTTCTGAAGGCTTTTACATGGTTCAGTGCTCACTGGACCACCATTTCAGCATTTCAGCGAGGTTAAGTTTCCTTTCCTCTCGCTTGTCAGCTTTGTTCTGATCACCAGCCTCTGGATCTCAAAACAAATTTGTCCAATCTCTCTCTCTCTCTCTCTCTCTCTCTCTCTCTCTCTCTCTCTCTCTCTCTCTCTCTCTCTCCCACTCTCTCTCGCCACCTCTCTCCCACTCTCTCTCCCCCTCTCTCTCTCTCTCTCTCTCTCTCTCTCTCTCTCTCTCTCTCTCTCTCTCTCTCTCTCTCACAATCTCTCTCGCCATCTCTCTCACAATCTCTCTCGCCATCTCTCTCTCTCCTCTCTCTCTCGCCATCTCCCTCTCTCCTCTCTCTCTCTCTCCTCTCTCT
>JBBIGA010000001.1:36780497-36793269 GCA_037576975.1 Alestes dentex | reverse complement strand
TCTCTCTCTCTCTCTCTCTCTCTCTCTCTCTCTCTCTCTCTCTCTCTCTCTCTCTCTCTCTCTCTCTCTGTGTCTCCTACAAACTCCCACAGATACACACTTTGCTGAGGGGTCTTGAACCAAATAAAATGTGCCATGTTGCCCCCAATCTCAGCTCAGGAAAGCACAGAAGGTGAGAAGTCACGTGTGGTAGAGGCTTTCTGTCTGGCGAAGACTGTCTCTCCGAATCAGAGCTGAAGCTTGTGGTCATGGGCTGCAGCCATATCCAACACCTCAGGTCGTCCTAGTCCAGTCCAAGAGAGTGCGCCTCCTGAATGGAATTTTCAGATGGTCTCAAACAGCTGGCTTGGTGATAACCTCCCCGGGCATTTTTGCCAGATGTGAGCTCTGAAGCAAGAAAAAAAACCAAGAAATTACCTCTCCTGGACAGTCTCAGGTTCACAGTGGTCTTGTCCAGGCATAAAGATAACAGTTTGTGACGTTACATCTTCAGATTATTGTGTGAAATATTGAACATATCAGCCAAATATTTTTATCTAGGTTGAGTGCTAGCTTCACTGCCTAACCAGTGACTTGTAGTAATGGTACATAAACATAAATAATAGTACTGCTATTACTGTTCCATATCTGAATTTCTAGATTTATGTTTTGGTTTTTTGGACTTGGCTTTATCTTATTTCAGAAGCACATGTTTCATACAAATATGGCAAAATCTGTAAACCCCAAAAGGATTTTAAAACTTTGGACAGCTTTATTGGAGATGTGACATCTCTTTATTATACCCTGAGATACATATTCGTGATACAAGGCAGAAGCTCATCATAACTTAACCCTTCGGTGTCACGCCAGTGTGTTGTAGAACGTTCGACAATGAGTATTCTAACATGTTCAGACTGCTGACATAAAAATTAAAGTGAATGGAGATTCATCATTACAGGTTTTTTTTTTTTTTTTTTTTTAACACTCAGAGTTTCATATTTAGACTTTTCTAGATCTGACAGTCCAACCACAACATCATCACACTGAATTCAGGCTGTGTCAAAACGAACCAACTCATGGGCGTAGTGCTGTGCAGGACACTCAAGAGCACCACACACAGCAAAAAACTCATACTTGCTGTTTGACAAGCAATGTTGTATATGACATCTTTACATTTTGCTAAGCTCTTGAGCATGCGCCTAATTGCCATGTGCCATGTGTCAAAGTAATCAGATTGCCAAGCAGTTGTTTTCATTCCGTCTTTATGGAGTATTCATCATCCTACCATATTAATTCATAACTACTATGGGACAGAAACCACAGCAACCACATATTTGTGTACAACAAATATAATCATCCAGTCGAACGAGTCAAAGCAAGGTGAACATTCGGAGAAACTGAATCGAAAACAGGAACAATTCACAATACAAGGTAACAGATTGTTAAATTTTAGTGTGGAACACCGGCAGACAATCAAAAAAACTCACGCAGCAGCGGGTAAACTTTTAAAAACATCTCCCTTGCTGAAAGGTTAATGGGCATGTTTAGCGTTACATGATTGAAGCCAGGGCTAAACACTGTGGGCTGGGAGAAGAACCTAAACGACTGAAATGATTTCTGGTATTCAGGGTTTGCCTTGCTTGCAAAAATAGTTACTTCACGCCATTCAGAGTTATCTTTGATTCACCCATATCCTCAGTCAATGTAGACCACAGCGTATGATCAGCCCTCGTCTGTCCAGACGGCAGTTCAAAGGATGTTGCATCAGAACCTGTTTTAGGTTGCGTAGTCCAAGAATCCAAACTCTTTCTCATTTTTAAGTTTTTTTTAGAACGGTAGGAAGACCAGACGGCATCATCTGTCATTAAGTCATCGATGACTCATTGCCACTGTATTTTATTTGGCGCTAATGGAAAGGTTTGTTTGATATAATGCAGAAAATGAACTACCTGACATGGGAAGTCTGCGTTTTGTACCGTGCTCAGTCTCACGTCATCTGGCTTAAGTAGCGTTTTATAATGGAGAGATAAAGATGAGCTAATGTCTGATGTTTGCCTGTTCAGCGCGTTTGAAAGAACACTGCCTTTTGAAGTGTATTAGCTCTGAAAGACCACACCGTCTAGAAATCATAACATGAGCTAGAATACTCAGATTTCATCATGAACGAATGGTGTACCGGCCGCGCCTCGTCAAGCATCTCTCCTTTTTTTTAAAAAAAATATATTTATCTACCCCTTGCTCATAATGAGTATTGTGCAAAAGAGTTTTAAGTGTCGTGAGTGAGGGACAGTGCGGTCCAGACTCTGTCTGGATTTAGTGCGAAGTCAAAATGAAGGCGTAGAATACTCTTTTCAAAAAATGAGTTTCATTAGCTTTAAAATGAGATGCATGTTTTCATCGTTGCCTTTGATAATCTGCATTCAGACGGTGGTTTCAAAGTGGCGCTGGAGCCAGAGGTATTGGATGTGAGCCATGTTCTTCTCACTGTAGATCTACTTACCATTTAAGAATACCAAGCCAGTTATGACTCCTATAATAAAAATAATAGTCAGACGTTTTTGACTATGCTGTAGAATCACCTTAGAAGCAAGGCTAGAATGTTTTTTCATGCTTTGCAGAATTACATTCCAAGAGAGAGGGCAGCACTAAGAGTTGTTTTCCCTCCCATCCCTCGCTTTGGCCAAGTGTAGACACTTTGCTTTCTATCTGGTTAATTAAAGTTATAAAGGTTAGGACATGGACCACTGAACAGAGCCACCTCATTTGGACAGCTCACGCTTAAATCTCTTTCCTGCTTTTTTTCTTTCTCTCTCTCTTTCCCTCTCTCTCTCTCTCTTTCCTTCTGTACTTACCTCCTGTCAGCTAATCTTTCTTTCTCTCTTTTTCTTTCTTTCTCAAGCTCCTCTCTGCGAAGACCAGATTCGGAAGCTCTTCCCTGCTGCCCTCTTATGATTTTTTGCTTTTTCATTTCTGCGCTTTTGACAGGTGTCTCAGCAGGAAGCACTGCTTTTTAGTGCTTTCTTGCCCATTGGCTCTAAATTGATTCACACCGAACTGACAAATTAGATGAAATCAGTTTTTGTTAACAGCATTGATCATGTTGAAACTTCATTAAACAGCTTGATTAAAATAAGAAGATGTGCCAAGTTTCAATCTAATAATAGACCTAAATCCTTCCTCATATGTGTAGGTCTCCGTCCCAACAAAACAGCTCTGACCCATCAAGGAAGGTGTTTTGGTATGTGCACCAAGACATCCTTTGCAAATCCTTTCAGTCCTGTAAATTGTGAGGTGGGGCCTCCATGGATCGGACTAGTTTGTCCAGCACATCCCATATATGCTCGATTTAATTGAGATCTGGACAATTTGAAGGCTAAGTTGACACCGTGCACATATGTTCCTCATGTCATGTCTCTCAAACCATGCCTGAACAACAGTGTGGCAGGACACACGATCTGTTATCCTGTTGAAAAGGAATAATGTTCAGGCATGTGGTATATGTCAAAGTAACATCAGGTTTCCCAGCGGAACAATGTCCAGCGCATCACAGTGCCTCTCCCAAGCTTGCCTTCTTCCCCATAGTGCATCCTGGTGCCATCTCTTCCCCAGGTAAGTGACACACAAACACACAGCTGTCCGCATGGCAGAAAAAAAAAAATATGATCAGTCAGACCAGCCCATGATCTTTCAGGAGTCAGCATGGGCACTCTGACCAGTCTGTGGCTACACAGCCCCGTTTGTTCTGACACCCTTCTGTAGTTGTTATCCTCGTGTCACTCTTTAGTGATCGATTTCTCTCCACATGACACTGTTGGCTGGATATTTTTGATTGGTGGCCTTTTTCAAGCCAAGCCAGGCATCAGTCCTGTTTAAAGCTTCCAGCACACTGCTGTGCATGATCCACTCTGCAGCACACACACAACGTTCCACCACCACCTGTAGAGCTCAAAAAATAGACAATGAGTGTGGACACAAAGTGTAATAAAATGGATTATTCTTGTTATATTTTTGTCAGTTGTAATATGTTTGAGAATCTAATACTATTTCAAAGCACCTGTGAATCTTTGGCTTTGTGTGTTTGTGTTTTCTTTTCTGATAATCCTATTTGATGGAAGAGGATTACAACTACTGGCTGGTTCTCCATTTGGTTTATGTCCTCAGGATATTACGATTCCCACTGTGTTTTGAAAGAAGGCCAGGGTCATATCTTCTTTGATGTTTGGGTCAGGGAAGCAGTAACGCAAAACTTAATTGTAACACTCTCTAATCTACCCCCTGGTTTTTATAGACGTCACGTTGGACCCTTGTGTGTGTTTTTGGAATGACGTATTGTGCTTAGCTTGATCTCCTGAGGAGAGACACACATCAGCTCAGTTCTACCCCCCCCACCCCCTGCTCTTTTTGATCTCAATCCTTGGCTCTCTAACTGTGAATTTCTATTTAGCTTTTATCCCCCCTCCCTGTATATATCTTTCTATCTCTCAAATATTTCTTTTAATCTCCACAAACTGGCAGACATAATCTTCTCTTTCACTTGTGATAAGAGTGAGTCAAGTAAAGCATGGAAGCGTGACAGAAACACTTACAACAGTGAACCCAGCCAAAACCATGTTCACTTCTTTGACAGCACTGCTTTAGGGAGAGCTTATACTGTTACCTTCCTTCTTTTCTTTAATGTGTGACCAGTATTGTAACAAACAATCAGGCCATACAGTTTCTCTCTCTCCATCAGTTAAAGCAGGGCTCATGGACCTGAGTCAGCAATGGTTGACATTTTTTAACTATGCAGTCATATTCATTATTTATGTAAAATGAAGACAATAGCAATCTAATTTAACATGCATATATTTAGAGACGTATTAATAGCAGCTTTGTTGGCTATTTATTGCAAGTTAAAACACCACAAAAATGTATTGTATTTTAGAATAGATAAAAAAAAATCGTACGCCAAGTCATTTATTAAGTATATTGGGTATCAAGAACAGGTACTAAATTGGTCCTGGTTCCTGACTGGTCAGTACTGAAATATGGAGAAGCTCCTGGACAAACAGTGCTGCTATCACTTTTTTGCTTTTATTTTTAAAGTACTGCGGTATGAGCAGAAGTGCAGTAACATTTGGTTTGCAAACACTTTAAATACATAAGGAGCTTTTTAACAGCAGTGTTCCCTTTTAACACAGTTACAGTTCAAATATTTCTGTAAATCTCAATTTAAACATTAATGTAATCAAGTCAAATATAAAACCAAAGCTATTTGCCACTGCAGGCAATTCATGTTTTATCTAGTTTGTTATAGAAAAACAAGTTCCCCTCATAGTCCAGAGCATGGGGGGGTGGAACCGTTATAGCAGCTGCATAGGGGACCAACTCCATATTGAAGTCTAAGTATCTGAGCACAGTGTCATTAAAGTCCTTGTTGGTTTAATGGTCAGGTGTCCCATTACTTTTGTCCGTATAATATAATATGGACAAAAGTAATGGGCGCCCAACCCCCGTGAACACCAGCTGATCCCCCAAAAAACAACAAACTTTCATAATAAAATAATAATAATAAAAAACCTGTGTTAACGCGGGATAAGTAAATAATGCGTTAATGCGATAATAACACGCTAACGTGCCCAGCCCTATTTGTAACATAACTGGCGTTTTCAAATGGTTGATGCTGGATTGGATCAGTGGGAGGGATGGGAGCGGCGCTCTGCACATCAAGACCTCATATTTGCTGGCCAGACATTTGTAGCGATGGCTCCTCCCTTATCATTTATACAGCAAACCCAGGACTCAGTTCAGCTCATTATTTCTCAAAAAGTCATAAATGCTGAGATTTTTCATACCTTTTCAAGTGATGTCGAAATTAAGAAGAAATTATAGCATGTTAGGTCAATAAGAGTATCAATAAGTATTGTTTTACAGAACGGGGCTGATATCAAGAGTTTAGTGGGTAAAAGGAGTTCTTTAATTCATAAGGACCACAGTCACATGTGAACAATAGGAAAAGAACCATATCTTTTTGGGATTTGTGCAGAATCTTAAGACCCCATTCTCCACCAGTTTTGGGCACTCATCACGAATCAGTTTAATGTTTAGCGTCTGGATCTGAAACAGTACTGTCGTAGTTGTCTTTGATGGACCTGATAGTTAATATGTACAGTAGCCTTATGAGCAATTTCACTACTTATGTCGCTCATGTCACCACTTATGCAATAGAAGTATCATGTGCAATATCACTGCTAACCATATGTCACTATTATGTGCGATAATGGACTCGTCACAGAGAACAACTCCAAACCACTATTTGTGTTACTATGAAAGTAATTTAATTTATTTTTCTATAGTATGCATATCCACTTTATATGCATACTACTTGATTAAAATAAGAAGATGTGCCAAGTTTCAATCTAATAATAGACCTAAATCCTTCCTCATATGTGTAGGTCTCCGTCCCAACAAAACAGCTCTGACCCATCAAGGAAGGTGTTTTGGTATGTGCACCAAGACATCCTTTGCAAATCCTTTCAGTCCTGTAAATTGTGAGGTGGGGCCTCCATGGATCGGACTAGTTTGTCCAGCACATCCCATATATGCTCGATTTAATTGAGATCTGGACAATTTGAAGGCTAAGTTGACACCGTGCACATATGTTCCTCATGTCATGTCTCTCAAACCATGCCTGAACAACAGTGTGGCAGGACACACGATCTGTTATCCTGTTGAAAAGGAATAATGTTCAGGCATGTGGTATATGTCAAAGTAACATCAGGTTTCCCAGCGGAACAATGTCCAGCGCATCACAGTGCCTCTCCCAAGCTTGCCTTCTTCCCCATAGTGCATCCTGGTGCCATCTCTTCCCCAGGTAAGTGACACACAAACACACAGCTGTCCGCATGGCAGAAAAAAAAAAATATGATCAGTCAGACCAGCCCATGATCTTTCAGGAGTCAGCATGGGCACTCTGACCAGTCTGTGGCTACACAGCCCCGTTTGTTCTGACACCCTTCTGTAGTTGTTATCCTCGTGTCACTCTTTAGTGATCGATTTCTCTCCACATGACACTGTTGGCTGGATATTTTTGATTGGTGGCCTTTTTCAAGCCAAGCCAGGCATCAGTCCTGTTTAAAGCTTCCAGCACACTGCTGTGCATGATCCACTCTGCAGCACACACACAACGTTCCACCACCACCTGTAGAGCTCAAAAAATAGACAATGAGTGTGGACACAAAGTGTAATAAAATGGATTATTCTTGTTATATTTTTGTCAGTTGTAATATGTTTGAGAATCTAATACTATTTCAAAGCACCTGTGAATCTTTGGCTTTGTGTGTTTGTGTTTTCTTTTCTGATAATCCTATTTGATGGAAGAGGATTACAACTACTGGCTGGTTCTCCATTTGGTTTATGTCCTCAGGATATTACGATTCCCACTGTGTTTTGAAAGAAGGCCAGGGTCATATCTTCTTTGATGTTTGGGTCAGGGAAGCAGTAACGCAAAACTTAATTGTAACACTCTCTAATCTACCCCCTGGTTTTTATAGACGTCACGTTGGACCCTTGTGTGTGTTTTTGGAATGACGTATTGTGCTTAGCTTGATCTCCTGAGGAGAGACACACATCAGCTCAGTTCTACCCCCCCCACCCCCTGCTCTTTTTGATCTCAATCCTTGGCTCTCTAACTGTGAATTTCTATTTAGCTTTTATCCCCCCTCCCTGTATATATCTTTCTATCTCTCAAATATTTCTTTTAATCTCCACAAACTGGCAGACATAATCTTCTCTTTCACTTGTGATAAGAGTGAGTCAAGTAAAGCATGGAAGCGTGACAGAAACACTTACAACAGTGAACCCAGCCAAAACCATGTTCACTTCTTTGACAGCACTGCTTTAGGGAGAGCTTATACTGTTACCTTCCTTCTTTTCTTTAATGTGTGACCAGTATTGTAACAAACAATCAGGCCATACAGTTTCTCTCTCTCCATCAGTTAAAGCAGGGCTCATGGACCTGAGTCAGCAATGGTTGACATTTTTTAACTATGCAGTCATATTCATTATTTATGTAAAATGAAGACAATAGCAATCTAATTTAACATGCATATATTTAGAGACGTATTAATAGCAGCTTTGTTGGCTATTTATTGCAAGTTAAAACACCACAAAAATGTATTGTATTTTAGAATAGATAAAAAAAAATCGTACGCCAAGTCATTTATTAAGTATATTGGGTATCAAGAACAGGTACTAAATTGGTCCTGGTTCCTGACTGGTCAGTACTGAAATATGGAGAAGCTCCTGGACAAACAGTGCTGCTATCACTTTTTTGCTTTTATTTTTAAAGTACTGCGGTATGAGCAGAAGTGCAGTAACATTTGGTTTGCAAACACTTTAAATACATAAGGAGCTTTTTAACAGCAGTGTTCCCTTTTAACACAGTTACAGTTCAAATATTTCTGTAAATCTCAATTTAAACATTAATGTAATCAAGTCAAATATAAAACCAAAGCTATTTGCCACTGCAGGCAATTCATGTTTTATCTAGTTTGTTATAGAAAAACAAGTTCCCCTCATAGTCCAGAGCATGGGGGGGTGGAACCGTTATAGCAGCTGCATAGGGGACCAACTCCATATTGAAGTCTAAGTATCTGAGCACAGTGTCATTAAAGTCCTTGTTGGTTTAATGGTCAGGTGTCCCATTACTTTTGTCCGTATAATATAATATGGACAAAAGTAATGGGCGCCCAACCCCCGTGAACACCAGCTGATCCCCCAAAAAACAACAAACTTTCATAATAAAATAATAATAATAAAAAACCTGTGTTAACGCGGGATAAGTAAATAATGCGTTAATGCGATAATAACACGCTAACGTGCCCAGCCCTATTTGTAACATAACTGGCGTTTTCAAATGGTTGATGCTGGATTGGATCAGTGGGAGGGATGGGAGCGGCGCTCTGCACATCAAGACCTCATATTTGCTGGCCAGACATTTGTAGCGATGGCTCCTCCCTTATCATTTATACAGCAAACCCAGGACTCAGTTCAGCTCATTATTTCTCAAAAAGTCATAAATGCTGAGATTTTTCATACCTTTTCAAGTGATGTCGAAATTAAGAAGAAATTATAGCATGTTAGGTCAATAAGAGTATCAATAAGTATTGTTTTACAGAACGGGGCTGATATCAAGAGTTTAGTGGGTAAAAGGAGTTCTTTAATTCATAAGGACCACAGTCACATGTGAACAATAGGAAAAGAACCATATCTTTTTGGGATTTGTGCAGAATCTTAAGACCCCATTCTCCACCAGTTTTGGGCACTCATCACGAATCAGTTTAATGTTTAGCGTCTGGATCTGAAACAGTACTGTCGTAGTTGTCTTTGATGGACCTGATAGTTAATATGTACAGTAGCCTTATGAGCAATTTCACTACTTATGTCGCTCATGTCACCACTTATGCAATAGAAGTATCATGTGCAATATCACTGCTAACCATATGTCACTATTATGTGCGATAATGGACTCGTCACAGAGAACAACTCCAAACCACTATTTGTGTTACTATGAAAGTAATTTAATTTATTTTTCTATAGTATGCATATCCACTTCTCTTACTGATCGCAGCATTTTTTGTGCACATGGCATAGTGTATGTCGTGCAAAGCATTTTCTGAGTTTTTTCTAGAGAGTTTTATTTTAACTTACAGTATTTTATACTGTTCTTGGCTTTGTATCTCATAGGATCGTAGGATAAGCAATTTCCTCCAGCATCAGTAAAGTTGTATGATTCTTAATGTGATGAATTAACGGCTAATCACTATTCTTTGACCGTTTCCGATTTTTTTTTTCCCAGTAAAAGATAGGAAGTGAGAAACAACAGAAATGTTTCCCCTCTCTGAGCTCTGATACTGTTACTATGGCAACCAGAGTTTTGGGGAAGAGGCGGGGCTGAGGTGAGGCTCCATCACTTGAAAAGTTCTTTTTTTTCTTTTCCCGTTTTTTCCACTCTGTCTCCCATGGGAGGAAGCAGCTTTGTGATAATCACCTTTTCAACTTGACATGGAAGTGAGGGATGAGGAAAAATACGACCTCAAGGGGAATACGCTTTTCCCTCACCCTCCCACAGTCCCTTTTCCCCTCCCAATCCCTTACCATGTTCCTACCGTATCTTTTTTATCTTCACGCCAGCCCAGGACTGTGTGTCTGTGTGTGTGTCTGTCATCCGCTCTGCAGTGAAGCCCCATGGGCTCATAGCAGCCTGTGCTCAGTGTGTTATGTTAGCATTGTGTGTTGGGACTTGCTGACAAAACTCACTCCCCCAGCCTCGCACCCAGAGCAGTGCCTGGGCGTTTGATTCCCATCTACAAACCAAGCTTACATTCTCCCTTTTCCTCTGAATCTACCACTCTCTCTGCAAGACGGTGGCTGTTTCTCTTCCACAACCACTGGCTAACCTCGTACAACTCAGGCACTGCTAACCCTCTAGTGTTTTGATTACACTTCTTGACAAACTCCACAAACACATTCAATAATTCATAGTTTTTTCTTTCCACTGCTGCACTTGTTCCAGAGGCAACTTTGCTTTTGATGGAAAGACCCTTGAAACATAATCTAACTTTCTTTGTCTGACCTAAGCTGTTCCTGCTCCCTTCAGAACCCACTCTTATCAGCCATAGCCCCCGGGTCACAGAAAAACCTGCACGAGACTGAACTCTTGCTAATGAACAAAGACAAAATATTCCCTGACTGTTCGGATCGCTTTTCCAAGAATGATTTCAAACTTCTGTTCCTGCACACACCTGAGACACCAACATTTAACAGCTGGCATTCGATCGAGGCAGAAATTGTGGTGGCGTTTCTGTTTTTGATTATGTCCTCAACTGAATCATTTCAAGTGACACTGAGAGGTCATGAACTGTGGAGCAATGTAAAAGGAAAGAATCCTTCATATTAACGTTCAGGCAGCCAGTGTAATAATTTGGTTTACACTTGCTAGCATTATGGCCTGCTCTCCTGAAGTGTTAGAGCCCCTTTAGCCTGTAGATAGCAGTTAAAAGTTCGGAGTAAAGTTTGGAGTATTTAGGCATTTCCACCAAAACAAGTGCACGTCCAAGATGCAGATAGCTACAGACCCTACGATAAAATATTATTGCAGTACTGGACACATGATATGATGTTCCCATCCTGTTTAATCTGTGACTTCTCTCATTTGCTGTAGATTAGTAGTGTAGCAGGTTTGATTATACAGTAAAGGTTTACTGGTAAAGGCTGTTTAAATGGGGAAAAAAAGGACCATGCAAAAAAATAACTTTTTAATTAGGTGGTCCTTTAAATAAAGGGGGGAGGATAGTTGATAGCCTTATCCTAAGGTTCATGGCTCAAGAAAGGGGGGCAACGTGGAATGTCCATTCTGTAAAGGGAGCTTAAGGAATACATATTTATCTGTCCTTCATATGATCAGGCTGACATCTCTTTATGTGAACTGAATGCTAGACAAGCCAAAGCCCAAACCATGTAAGATAATATATAAATCGTGAGCAAAAGTACCTTGATTTGTCATTCTCTCTCTCTCTCTCTCTCTCTCTCTCTCTTTCTCTCTCTCGCTCTCTCTCGCTCTCTCTCTCACACACACACTCACACACACACACACTCACACACACACTCACACACACACACACACACACACACACACACACACACACACACGATTACATGGTGCTCTCTACCGGTTGCCTTTTAAATGTGGTTTAGCAGCAGTGACATTGCAGAATTGACCAAAACTCCTGCCAGAACTCATAGACTTAATAGCTTCTAAGAAAACTCTCAAATAACACATATTTCAGTCCAGTTACTACATCTGTATCTTTAACAAGACAGCTCACGTCACCACATCATGTTGAGTGGGCAGCTGAACAGAAAGGTGCATCCTGTCAGACTGATAGAAGCAACAATCCAGACTAGAACTGACAATCACTATAGCTTACTTTAGATATCTCGCACTCCATGTATATGCTGGCAGAGCGTCTGAGGCTGTATCCCTGTACTCACTGGTGCAGAGGTCATACATTTCAGTCCAGTCTTTGGTGTAGCACTGTGTAGCTAATTAGTTTCCATCAAGTTTATTAACTTTCAGTAATTACAAAATCAGAACCACACACTGGATTGACGGTATGAAGCGGAGAACCTTGGCTGGTTGTAGTATGTTTAGTATGCGCCCTCCTTCACTCAGACAGCCACTCGTTTTAGCTCTTGATGACAATATAATATCACTGTTGGTGGAAAATTAATAATATGTTATGGAACCTTTTAGCTCTGGATGTGTTTTGTCTTGAATCATTCTTTGACTCCCATAAGGTTATTCCGAGAACAGTTGCTTAAATAATTGAGAACAATTACTTAAACAACATATTCAACAAATTATTATATCAAGACATAAAAATTTTATTTGTAGAAATAACTAAAAAAACAATTAGAATTCCTCATCAAATGTTATATGTTGGAAAACAGAAAAACAAGAAAATGTCCATTCAAATGTATGTACTTAACAACTAGTCCCTTATGAATGTGTTTATTGTTCAACATTCAGAAAATAGAATTGAGTTAGAACTTTGAGGAAATTGCTTATAATTCTCATGCAATAGTTTATGTGCAATATTTTATATTCATATATATGTCTATAGATATCCTCTTAAAAGGATTATAAACTCTTCTTAATTTAATGTATCTGTTCTTTAACTTTTATTTCTGAATAACTTCTGTAAAGTGACCTTGAGAGTTGTGAAAGAATGGCGCTTATAAATAAGATGTA
>JBBIGA010000001.1:36742029-36756140 GCA_037576975.1 Alestes dentex | reverse complement strand
ACACACACACACACACACACACACACACACACACACACACACACACACACACACACACACACACACACACAGGTCAGCATCACTTCTTCAGACACGCCATAAGCTCTGGTTCCTGCAGCTTCCATCAGACTATCTAATCTACTCCAGGAACGCAGATATAACAGACTGAAATAGACTCTCTCTCTCACACACACACACACACACACACACACACACACACTAACAACACATACACACACACACACTCACACACTAAAACACCGCGTACACACCCCCACACACACTAACACCACACACACACACACACACACACTACCACCACACACACACACACACACACACACACACACACACTCGCACTCTCACTCACTAACACACACACACACACACACACACACAGACACACACTAACACCACACACACACACACACACACTCACACACACACTGAGTGCCCCTGTCCACGAGACAAGACCTCAAAGTCATTTTATCCTCTTATTCGCTACGCCTCAGAGAAGAAAAAGGAAAAGGAAAAACAAGGGTGATGCTGACACTGGACAGAATTATGCTCTCTCTCTCTCTCTCTCTCTCTTTCTCTGTCTCTCTCTCTCTCTCTCTCTCCCCGTCTCTCTCTCTCTTTTTCTCTCTCCGTCTCTCTCTCTCTTTCTCTAGCTCTCTCTGTCTCTCTGTCTCTCTCTCTCTCTCTCGCTCCATCCCTCTCCCATTTGTTCCATCTCGTTTCTCTCGGAAAAACTAAATTATGAATTTCCACGAGCAGAAAGACTCTGCCGCCGGCTGCATTGTCAGCGGGATTGTGTGTGTGTGTGTGTGTGTGTGTGAGTGTGAGTGTGTGTGTGAGTGAATGATTTGCTTTTCTGAACACACACCGGTCCCCACAGACACCTACACACACGCACTTTTTTTTTTTTAAAACTCCACCAGAAATGTAATGTAGGAAACTGCAGTTCTTTCTTCAAATAAAAGGACGGCATGGAAGCCCCTCGCCCCCACCTCCCCCACTCTGATGACTCAAAATCACCGGCGCGACCAGCAGTGACCTCAGTCTCAACACTGAAACCGTTCATTTCCATAAGCTGCATGTTTAACGGGGACGCCTCGCATGAAGAACGGAACCACACAGGCGGAGCAGAACCATCGCAGTGATCTCGTTATACATGAAGGTCAAGAACCAGAATCTCCTGCACAAAGTCAAGTCCCAGCGTCTACAAAACACTTAGACTCACACACTGAACCCCACACACATACACACATACTGAAAAACACACACACACACACACACACACACACACACACACACACACACACACAAAGTTGAGTCCCTTCGTCTACAAAACACTTAGACTGTCATAAAAATGTGACGCAGGTTCTACTCTATTAAAGTTAGAGCAGGTTTAATTTGTGTGCATTTTGGGCCCGAAACCCTTAAAGGTGGTTCCTCAAGGGTTTTTCACTAAAGGCACCAGATACGCGACCAGTGAAAACCCATTTAAAGGTCTGAATGGTTCTTCTCTGTGGTGAAGAAACTGCTGTTTAGGGTTTTATGTTTCGAAAGAACATTTTTTGTTCGCACTGTTTTCAATAAGAATGTACATTAGAGCTTTAATGAGTGGAACAGTAAAGAACCCGGAGCTCCTGGTTCTGTTTCAGAGGCGAGTTCTACTGTAGGAGGTTAGAAACGTGCAGCACTTGGAGGACTGGAGCTCCAGGATGGAACCGATGATTTTCCTCCCACACGCTCCGAGCTGCAGGGGGTGGAATAGTTCACTATTTATCATCAGTGACGCAACCTGTCACTGTAACACACACCCTCACAGGAGCAGACACACACACACACACACACACACACACACACATATGTAAACACACACACACACACACACACACACACACACACAAACACGCAGTCACCCACTCTCCACCTTTTGTCCTTCAGGGAGAAGGCACTGTGCTGTTTATCTTAATGATTTATAAAGGGGCTGTCTGAGTTAATGTGGCAGAACCCTGCAGTCTCCCGAAGTGCCGTCCCACTCCATCCTCCCCTGCACGCTGTGTTTGTATGTTCAACGGCATCTGTGTGTGTGTGCGTGTGTGTTTGTATGAGGCGTGGGTGTTTTCATGTATGCTTATTTGTCTGCGTTTTATGTTGGGCTTCTTGGATTGTTCTGTATCCTTGTCTTTTTGACTGTGTGTGTGTGTGTATGTTGTGGAAAAGCTCCACATCCATAAATCACATTGCTTTGACCTTTCCTGCTGTCGCGGCTTGAGAAGACAGCATGGTGGTATTGTTGATGGGGGGGATGCACACAGAAAGAGAAAGAGAGGGTCATTTTTGTTATCTCTCTCGGTATCTCTCTCTCACTCTCTCCAGTCATGTAGAGAATTGACCTATCCATGCTCCACAGATGCAACTGTTGCAAGGTTGAACAAGCTGTACAGAACGCTGGCAAAAATCACATTCAACCAAAGGCACGTAGGAGTCGCTATATAATGTTGAGTTTTCAGTGTGTGCATTGCTTCTCTCAGAACTGGACTACGATGCTGAAAATGACAATGAATTTGACTCCAGCAACACCACATCCCATATATCCTGACAGTGTGACCTTTTACATGCATATGTAATAAATGCAGTCTGAGATTAATAATGTATTATTAACCTCAAATTTCTTTATTTTTATATAAACGTTACTACAGTTTCTCATTACATAGATTAGATTTTTTTACCAGTGTTTAATAAAATTTCCATTAAAGAGTATTATTGGTGGCTCTTGCATGGATAAGTCATTTTTTTAATAACGTCATTCCCTTTCTCATAATCTTTCCATATATCCATAACCACAAGCCAGACTGTGAAAGAAAAACAGTACTGTGAAAAAGTCTTAGGCTTCTGTGCAAACTGTTTAAGGACATTTATCTGAGCAGTGAGGGACGTTTTACCAGCGAATACACAAGTTAACATTAGAATAAATACAAACAGACGAGAAAGCATTAAACAATATCGAAATTTGTTGTGCTTGTGAAAAAGTACTTGAGGAGAACACAGGTTCGGTTCCAGAATTCTCCTCGGTTCCTCCAGCCGTTGCAGGATTTGTGAAACCAGGTATTTGTGGTATTTGATGCGAACTACAATGTAGTTTGGGCTTCCGTGATTATATGGTACTGTATTAATATTATTTATATGCATTCTGTTATCTTTTAAAAACATACTGCTCAGTTAAACAGGTTTTTAAATAACTCTTTCAGGTGTCTAAGACTTGCACGGTACTGTATAAATTGATGCTTAGAAGAAGTATTATTAATCTGATTACTGAATTCTGTGGTCAGTTTGAACTTGACATTAGCTTGCTGTGTTGTTCATGTGATACAGAGGACATTCTTGATGGTTGCAGCCTTGTCTGATAGTGTTCTTTGTGGCGCGCCAGTTCCCTCTGTGATGAACAGTAAGCTATATAAAGGTCATGCTCTAATTATGACTTCACTAATAGCCAATCTCTCTTAAGCTCAATGTGAACTTTGCCGTGAACTTAGTGTGCGCTCATGAGAGAGAGAGAGAGAGAGACCCATATGTAAACTCGGGAGTTGCTGTGGTTGATGGCTGAGCAGAAAAATGATGCTGTCTAGTTTCAGCAGGGTGGACAGGTGGACATACAGCAGAAGACGGCAAGTGGAGGACGACAGATGTATCAGTTGGACCATAAACTTATATAATTTAGCACCCTACATCTTATGGCTATCATGATTGCCTGTTTTTTGGTTGGGAACCACTAATATTTGAACAGTTGTGCCCTTTTTGAATCGCATATGCATCACCACCCTGTTAAAGAATGTGAAAAAGTGGCCATTTATGTCACGCGTAAACACACCACCAACTTGTCGTCTGCATTTAACCCATTCACCAAGTGAAACAGCGGGCAGCCAGTAACACAGCACCTGGGGAGCAGTGTGTGGGGACGGTTCCTTACTCAAGGGTACCTAAGTGGTGCCGCTGCCAGTCCTGGGATTTGAACCTACAACCTTATAACCACAGGGGCAGCTCCCTAACCACCAGGACAGCAGCTGCTCCGTCATGGTTAAAGTGGCATCCCAATGAGAATAACAAAGTAATTACAAAAACAAATCAAAGACTAATGAAAAATAAAAGTCACCAATAAGAGACAGTTGCTTTGAATCCTGGGTAGATCCATCCAGTACAATCCAATATTTATCATTTTATGGACAGTGATATTAGGGACTGCTGATTATGTAATACATGTGTGTTAGTTAATGCATTCTACAGTTTACAGCTGACTGAGAATCATATCTGTCAGTAGAACCACTGTTTCACTAGAACTACTGGAGTACAAAATTTAAATCCAACATATATATATATATAGTTATATCAGTTATGTGAGTTTTTTCACCACTGAAGCACAAAATGCTCATATTGGTTGGGCCCTACGGGCAAGATCTGGTAGTTTATATATTGTTAGTTCCCCCACAGAGTAGCAGCAGAGTACCTGACTCTTGTGACCTCCAGTGACCACTGACTCATCGTAGCTCTCTCTCTCTCTCTCTCTCTCTCTCTCTTTCTGGAGTGGAGTGAACTCTTCTCTGGTGCTTAATGCACAGCCAGTGACCTCTGTGACTCAAACTGGACTGAAGTCATTTAATAATCTCCCTTCTGCTCTCCCATCTCTCTTTGTCTTTCTCTCTCTCTCTCTCACACACACACACACACACACACACACACACACACACACACACACACACACACACCATCCTCTTTCCTTGTCTCTGTCTGTCTGTGACACACACACACAGTCTCTATCAGCTGTAGCAGGGAGAAGAGTAATCCACAGGAGGCGTTGCAGCTGTTGTCCTCGGCGCGGCTCAGTCTGAAGAGTCTGGCCACCAAAGCCAAAGTCAGTACCAGAACTACTTCTCCTTCCTGACCTCCTCTCTGTCCAGCACTGCTCTCTGTCACTTTGTAAACTTGTAAGCTCAAGTGGCAATGCTAAGCTAATTCGATGAATTCGTTTGAATGAGATTTAAGGTTTGAAAAGATTTAAAGCTTAGAAATAGAGCTCTGGACTTCTCACATTGTGTTCCACTATTGCCTGGAGTGTTGTGCTTCCCAACCCTAACGTTTCCTAAGAGCATTAACAAAGTGTCAGTCAGCCATGAAATTAAAGGAAAGGTTAGGTGAAATGTCAGTTTTCCACTTACCTCAGATCAGCCAAGATGTTTGTTGTCCAATTTTATTAGCGCACAGTGAGTCAGTCTTAAACCACAACGGCAGGTTTATTGTATGTAGTGGGACATTGCTCATATATAGAATAGAGTCCTAGCTACTTGAAAATTCTCGTAAAAGCAAGGTTTTCTTGACACCATGTGTTTCATTGATGCTTTGATTTTTATTTTTTATTTTTTGGTGTGTGTGTTTGTCCACAGCAACTCTACACTGACGTTTCCACAGGAGAAATCCATGAAGACTTGAGAAGTGAAGTGACAGAACTGGAACAGCTTATCACGGAGCTCCAAGACCTGAGCGCTCAGCTGCGCAGCCAATCGGAATAGCCATTCTGCTCCAGGCGACACCTTTATCCAGCCTATGGTATATTTAAGATGTGCCTTTTAGTAATGCATATCTTGATTTAATCTCAGACTTAGATTAAAGATATGGACTGAACTGTTGTAGTAATGTTGTTTCATACAAAACCGTATCCCCAGACTAGAAACCAGTCAGAAGTGTAATGATGGTTAACGTCAGTTAGACAAAAAACAGTGCTGAGATTTAAATAATTAATTAATCTGTCTTAATGTTCGCTACACCTATTCCAGGCTGTTCAAAACTAGGATTTCCTTCCAGAAGTACAGCAGTCCAAAAGAGCTATTCATGTTTGAGATGCTGTTTACAAAAGACATCATATACATGACAGGACTGTGTAAGAGGCTGAGGCACCTGTGCAAATTGTTTGAAACCCTTTGTATCAGCAGTGGATTTCTTTCTGCCACCAGAAAGACAAGAAAACATCAGAATAAATGCAAGCAAACAAGAAAACAGTAAAAAGTATACAGATTTCTTTTTTCCAAAAAAGTAGTTTTTTGTGAGCTGGTTAGAAGAACACAGGATTGGTTCCAGATTTGTCCTCAGTGCCTCCAGCCATTGAATGGATTTATAAAATTCCACAAGCAACAAACCTAGTTTAATCGAATGAAAAAGAGCCAATCCAGGTTTTTGATGGAAACAAGTAATACTGGACTTCCAAAGGGAGAGATCCGGAAATGGTTAAGCGTACACTTTGCCATGGTTAAAACCACTATTTACTGTATCCATGTTGTTTGTATTGTTTTAATGTTAGTAAACAGCTTTTGAGTATATTTTTCTCAGGTGCCTGAGACTTTTGCACAGTATTCTGACATCATCTGACTTCATGCATATTACAGCATTTCAGAGAGAAAGAGTTCTCCAACAACTTAATTCCTTTTAGCCCAGAACCCAACAATCTTCTGCTCTTGTCTCCAAGCAAGGACTTGCCTTCAGCAGTTAACTTGAGAACCACAAGACAGTTTAATGCACACATGTCCAATGAAGGGTTTTTCTAGCGTTTCTATTCCAGTCAGTGTCATACCTACTGTTCACCACTGTTCCAAGCAGGGTCTTCTAGCTACTGGAGCCACGTTTGATGTTGTTTTTGATGTCCAGATGTTATAAGTAGTTGGAACCAACACTCTGTGCACCCAAGAACCAAAACCCAGTAGAGAAATGCATGTGATTGATGAACCTCACTGATGTTAAGGTCTTACACATGGAACAACTGTATTGCTTTCTCCATGATAATAAATGGCCCGGTCTTTGTAATCTTCTCTTCCTTTTCTGTTTTCTTACACACATGTTTTCTTATTCTGATTTTGACTCTTGAAACAAAAAACAATACTGTTTTAATATGTTCTGAAGAGACATGGATCAGGATTTATGGGCTCATTGTATCGCTGCTCTTCTGCCAATCTGTTCTAGTCTCGGTCACAAGTCGTGACAAGCACTACAATTTTCTTATTCAAAAGGGGTGTAAAGAAGCTTAATCACTGGGATAAGTGCACTGTCTTTGTTTTCTACTGAACTCAGTGAACCAGTCCTAGAGGGTGGATTTCAGACATTTGGATCATTTACAGGCCTTGATCTTCATTCCATGATTGGTGGATGAGGCAGTCCTGCTGATATTTATCTTCAATCTCATGAAGCTAATTCTTCTCCCATAGATGGAATCTTTCTTCTGTTCTTACATCATTTCAACTGCTTTCAGAGAAGATGTATCCCTCATGCAAATAGTAGACAAAAGAGCTTTTCAGATCTTCTCGGAACTGTCTCTGTAATTCCACAGTGTCTAATGTAATTCCACAGTGTCTTACTTTCAACGGTTTACAGGGAATACACTTTTACAAATTTGAAGTATGTCTTCGATTAACCCTTCGCTACCTTGGCCAAAAATATCCTGTTATGTCATTCTCCTGGGAAGGAGAGGAATCCAGTCCTCTTCTCCCACTGACTCAGTTTCTCAAAGCTGCCTCATCGCTGGCCTCCCGTGGAAATGGCATCGCTCTTATGTCATGGGGGTGAAAATAACATCATGAGTGAGCTTTATGAGACTATAATGAGAAAACTGTTCATTTGTGAGGAATATGTCCAGCTCCCTTCCAGAAAGTAACATGAGTGCTGTTCAGCTGCTTGTGGGAAAGCAGCGCTTCAGTTACTCGAGGCATTGTGAAAGCATTGCGAGAACATTGCCCGTTAGTTAGGAACTCTTGGAACGCCGGGAACCAGTGAACACGAGACTGACACTGAACAAACATCCTGTGTCTGCGTCCGAGACGGGCTGACTTAAGTGCTTCCAGAGATTACGCAATGGAGCTGAGTAACGAGAGTGATGTTAATCCAGCAATGCCACGCGCGGCCTGCTGGTTATTATTACTGCGTCTTAAAAGAACGCATTCCCTCACCAGACTCTCGAGTGGGAAGGAGCGGAGAGACGGTGGATTCCTACACCTCAAGGAAAAGACATATTGCCCTGGAGTTGGGCAGGAAATGACGGGAGTCTCAGAGGTGAAAGCCTTACAGCACTGTTTCCTCCAGCTCCATCCTTAATCAAACAGAGACTGGATCCTCCTCCAAACCTAGACTGCTTTCCTCAGGGCTCTTTTCCTCTCCTTTTAGGGCAAGTGTATATGTATATATCTGTGTGTGTGTGTGTGTGTGTGTGTGTGTGTATGTGTGTGTGTGTGCATGTGTCTGTATGTATGTATATTCTTTTTCATTTTAAGTGAACAAAGATGATCAGTACCGAGAAAGTCCATGAAGAATGGGATTCACCCAGAGTAGTGCTGAGGTAGCCCCTGGTAGCACTGTTGAAATGACTGAAGATGACTCGGTAGCTGCCATACAGATATCCATCCATCCTTCCTTTTCCATTATCCAAGGCCCTTATACTTACCAGGGTCACGGGCGGTGCTGGAGCCTATCCCAGTTGTCATTGGGCGAAAAACGAGAGAACCTTGGACAGGTCTGCCATACAGCTGTCCACCAATGAAACACTCTCTTGCACTGTATTCCAGGCAGGATTACAAGACACCAGTGTCAGTTGCTAGATTGCTTTGCAGGCTGTAGAGATTACCTCCACCACCCACTGTGACAGCCCCTGTTTTTACAAGGAAAACCCCTTTAATCCTGCCACTGAAGCAGACAAATAACTGGTGTGACTGTAAAATGTCCACAGTCAAGCCCACATAATACCTCAGAAAGACTGGGCATAAGAGAGAACAGCGAATATCTATTTTATTCCGACAGTTTACGTACCTCGCTCATTTAACTGAGGTAATCTCTAGCAGGAGAGGCAGTCTTTAGTGAAATCCACTTAAGGTGTGCTTGTGTCAGCGGCTTAAAGGGTGGGCTACACATACAAAACCACAGCAAGCTCCTGGGAATGGTGTATCAATGTAACACGGCATGATATCGCAATCCAAAAAGGTGACATTGCATCGTGGAGATCGTACAGATGCATAAAGATCAGACATTACAGTCTATTGTACCAGCACCAGTAAACAGCCCATGCTCGTTATAAACTGCTCCCCTCTTGTATTCCAGCTGTTGCCATTAGATGTTGTGCAACAACATGATTATTTTTTTCCAAATTTTGTTCAAAATATCAAAATGATGTGCATCCAGATGTAACCCACCCGCTTGCTCATCATGTTGCCAAGAGTTCAAAGGATTCAGAAATATGTTCCCATTGAGAAAATGACAATTAGCCCATATGTGCCTCATAAGGAGTCAAACCACAATGGACCAGATCTCATGTCACACATGATGTCCACAGCAACAACTACTGTTGGTTCCAATTGTGGCTACACAGCTTTTGCAGTGGTAGCGTAGTGCTGACTGACCCTCGTGAGCATTCGGGAGGTCCTTCAAAGGGAGTGGTATCAGCAGAAGGGCAAGAACCTTGCTTTTGAGCGACTTTGGACCTTGTTACATGACAGCTGAGCCATGTTAGGACCAGGGTTAGATAAGCGCTAGATAAATTCCAGTGAGTGTTAATTGGTTTTGAGCTTTCTCTGGTTCGAGGCTTGTCAGAAAGGACATGTCTGATGTCAGTTCTAGCCCAACAAGTGCAGAACTAAGCAGGGGCTGGAAGATTAAGAGTTTGATCGCTGACGATGCCACAGCGGAGGTAGAGCTGGACATTGTGGAATAAAAATTTGTTGGCCAAATGGAGAACAATCTTGGGACGTTTCACTACCTGTAGTGCATCACAATGTACTGGACACAGAATCACTTGTCAAATTGACATTCACACGGATGCCGGATCATCACACTGCTTCTGCTGGGTTGCCTTCGTCTCAAAGTACATGCTGGTGCCATCTCTTCTCAAGATATGTACCTGGCCATTACAAATATGTACCTAGCTGTCCACATGAAAAGAGAAAAGGTGGTTCATGAGACAAGACCACTTTCTTTCTGATCCAGCTGTTATGGTCCAGTTGTTACACCCACTGTGGGTACTTTCAGCAGTGGACCGGGGTTAGCATGGGCACTCTGACTAGTCTGTGGCTATGCAGGCCCATACACAGGAAGCTGTGATCTTTTCAGCAGTTTTGTTCTACAGCAGCTCTTCTGTGGGATCAGACACCCATGACCCTGTTGTCGGTTCACAGGTTGTGTTTCATTTGACCATTTTTGGTCGGTTCTGACCACTGCATACTGGGAGCACCCCACAAGACCTGCTGTTTTGGAGACGCTCTGACCCAGTCGTCCAGCCGTCACAGTTCAGCCCTTGTCAAAGTTGCTCAGATCCCTATGCTTGCCCATTTTTTCAACACATCAACTTCAAGAACTGACTGTTCACTTACTGCCTAATATATCCCAACCCTTGACAAGTGCCATGGTAATGAGATAATCAATGTAATTCACTTCACCTGTCAGTGGTTTTAATACTGTGGCTGATCGATGTATATAACTTCACGACAAACCACTCCAGAGAATTTGCACTTCATAGTTGTCAGTGCCTTCAGCCAGACCTGGACCTGCATTTACAAAGTAAGAGTACTTGGATGAGACTTTCATGACTCTAATTACTATAATTGGCAGAGGATCTGAATCATTTAATCTAGGCCTATTTTAGGAACTCCCTAGCTTTTACTCATTCTTTTCATGTCCTCCTGTATTACTCATGTTGGTCTTTCAGTTTGTTTTTTGTTTTTTTAGACTATGAATAGCCATGACCAAGAGGATAGCTCAGTGACTCTGCAGTCAGTGTCCACCCTCTAAGCACACTGTTCTTAAACTGAATGGCTCTTCTTGTGTTGGGAGCACAAGTTTGTGTGTGTGTGTGTGTGTGTGTGTGTGCGCAAGCGCTGGATAAAGAGAGAGTATGAGTTCATCCCTCTGAGAAGACAAACCGCTTCAACAGATCTACAGCAGGGCTGCCCAAACTGAGGCCCACAGGCTATAGTTGACCCTTGAAGACATTTGATTTGGCCTGCCAGATATTTGCCCTACACCCACTCCCTCACCCAGAGAACAAACAGTTTTTGTACAAAATATAATGTATTTTCTTTCCTCGTGTTTAAAACAACCAGAGCTGTAGTGAACCTGTCTGGAAGAGGATGCATGTTTATTCTAAGAGACGAGCATTTCTTCAAATATCGCAGCTGGAGATTGGCAGAAGGCTAGCATTCTGGAGTCAGTCTTCACATATAAATTGAAAAACCTGCCATAAGGAAGCCTCTTCTTTCATTGCACACCTAAACCATAAACACTAGACACTACCAGAGTTCACTAGACACTACCAGAGTTCACTAGACACTACCAGGGTTCACTAGACACTACCAGAGTTCACTAGACACTACCAGGGTTCGCTAGACACTACTAGGGTTCGCTAGACACTACTAGGGTTCACTAGACACTTCTAGGGTTCACTAGATGCTACTAGAGTTCATTGGGCACTACTAGAACTGGAACTGGATTCTGTGGTCACAAGAGACACAAATAAAGCTTTTTGGCAACCAGTACTTAAAAAGGATTTGGTGTGAGGAACTACGCATATACAAAAAATGCCTCTTAAAGATGGTGTAGTATCCGTAAGGTTTTGAGGCAGTTAACTGAAGATCTGGCAACCTCTGTCAAATAGCTAAAACTGGGTCATGGTGGTATCTTCCAGCTGGACAGTCACACACAGCATACGTCCAAATCCACACAAAAGTGGTTCAATGACCACAAAGTCAAGGTTTTGAGATGACCATCCCTGTCCCTGAACCCCACTAAAACCTGTGGCCTAAGCTGAAGAGGAGAGATCCAAAACAGAGAACCTAGAGAACCCTGGAAGATATGGAAAGATCTCACCCCGTCTTCTCCAGTGCTATAAGGCATTACAGGAGAAGACTCGTTGCTTGTATGGATTCACAAAGTACCAAGGGTGCCAGTATTTATGCATAGCTGTAGTCTTTGCTCTTCGTATACAGCAGCAGAGCTGTCCAGCTGCAAAGCGCTGTTTCGGTCAGACCCGAAAGTGGCGAAATAATGACTATCGAATGAGACATCTGATCCTCCTCAAGGGCTGGCTTGCTTAGGAACAACTGTCACATCAATCAGTGTTCCATCTCTGAAACACGCCTCGTCCCGTGCGCCCAAACTCTGCGTGTTTGTTGGATGCCCAAGAGGGGCAGCACATTTAAGCGTGTCCCCTGCAGCTACTGCGGGGGTGTGGTGAATCACCCCCGAACAATGCACAGCAGAAGCTCTTGTAACATGGGCAAGGACCAAGAACGAGGCCACTGACACACCTTGAAGGATTATGAGCGCATGGAAGAATCTCGGTGTGGCTGGAGGAGTGATGTAGGAGGCGTATTTTGCTAGAGGCTCTGTTGGATTTATGGGTGGGTTTATGGTGACCTGTTAGAAGAAGCATGTTATGGGTCGGGATATTTTACAGGCCTCACTTATGCCAATATTAGATTTAGCAATTGTACATTTAGCTGGATCATATACATGACATCATTAACATTTACATTCACGGCATTTAGCAGACGCTCTTATCCAGAGCGACGTACATCAGTGCTCAAGTCGTCCTGTTCCTCAACCTGAAATTCTGAACTTAAATCGACATCTGCCATTCAACCAAGTTAATGCCAGCTAGGTTACACACCTAAACCACTCCTGTCGAAGAAAAGTCAGAGATTAAAGCAAAAGTAAGGAGTGAATGTAGTAAGAGTGCAAGTGCCCAAATGTTTTTTTTTTTATAATTTATTTAATGAATATAGGTTAAGAAAAAAAGAATAAGCCATAACAAGAGGCCTGATTAGTCACCAAGGTGCTCCTTGAAGAGGTCATCAACATCAGGGGTTGAGGCCATCTAAAGGTCCGGCAAGGGTCGTAGAAGAAAAATAAGTCAAGAATGCTATTTCTACCCATTAAATACTTTGAAAGCATTAGCTGTCTTCTTGTCTCAAGGCCCAGAACACCTGCTCAAGAGAGACACGGCAATCCTTAGTCTGCAACATGAATCGGGTTGAGCAGACCAGGCCGGACTCCCCTGACTGAATGGGAGTGAAGTGTAAAGTGTCCTGAACAAGCTGCTGTTTTGTCCACATCCACATAAAGCAAATACATACAATAATTACACTGTCCTGTTGTTTATCCTTCGTATGTCCATTTTAAAACCAACTATGATGTGTCTAATACATAAAAAACAAAGATTTACAGCATAAGTAGCAGTAGGGAATGCTGCCATTGGCTTAAAATTGACAAAGTCTGTTGTGATTGGCTTCAAAGAGAGGTCTCATTTGATGGCTTAGAACTTTGAAAGTGGTTTGAAAGTGGTTGCTTAAAACTTTCTACAACGCTATCTCCACATCTCCACTCCACCTGATCTCCTAGTAACTTTAAATAGGCTGAGAAAGTAAGAAAACTCACCTCAAGTACACCTTGAGAGAATTTGACCTTTTTCTCATTTTGATCTAATCGTCTCTTAAAGAGGTCTACTGAGTTAAGGGCTGTGCACATCCTGAAAAGAACAGTCTGGACTGAGACACTCAGACGTTTGTTGTGGATGGGTGGAGTTGCTGTAGGCTGAATAGGCTCATATCTGTAAAAGTGTTGGTTGTGTATGTACACATATGTGTACTGTATGGACTAAATGGACTTTTTAAAACCATGTTTTGTCTTACATCCACCTCATTTATTAAAAAAGGAATTTTGTTTGGGAACTGACATAAACATGAGGTTAACAGATGCTAGTTGTCTTGAGAGCAAGTTGTCTTGAGAGTAAAGAAGCAAAATGCATATATATATTTTTTTATTTATCAGAATAATTTGTCATATCAGGAACTGGATTCCAGAAGATCCTACACACGTCATTGACTCACCCTTTAGGTTACTTAATAAAATACAGCCCCGGAAATCTTTTATAGTTGCAAGTATTGAACTGAACAGATCTGCCTTCGTTTTTAAGAACTGCTGGAAATATTTCTCCTAATTTCCAAATATAAATATTGTTCTTTAAAGCATCATTTTAAGGGAAATGACAAAACATCAAAATAAGAGAAATGATGCAGCGTTTACAG
>JBBIGA010000001.1:36715083-36727997 GCA_037576975.1 Alestes dentex | reverse complement strand
TTTCTCTCTCTCTGTCTCCTCTCTCTCTTCTCTCTCGCTCTCCTCTCTCTTTCTCTCTCTCTCTCTCTCTCTCTCTCTCTCTCTCTCTCTCTCTCTCTCTCTCTCTCTCTCTCAGTTCCTGGCTGCTAGGCTCCCTTTGTCACTTTCTACCTCTGACTGCCTCTCTCTCTCATACTGTAAGTCATTTGCTGAATCACTTTGCTTTCCCCTCTCATTTCGCATTCAGACTGCGTACAGTTGTTCTGGAGAAACAGGGCACCACTTTGTTCAAACACAGCGGTCCCAGCCCAGGCCCCGGGGCCGGACTTTTCATCATACTTCATACTAAAGATACTTTTTTAGTTCTCAAACAACTGCTTAATAATTCTCTTCATTTCTTTCTAAACTTTTCTCTTCATTTTGACCTGAAACCAGTGTTTAACATGTTATTTATTCATGAAGCAGTGTTCATAAACTTTTCATTATGATTCACTGTGTTCTTGAAAAAAATGTTCTTAAATATTAACATTAAGAGAGCTGATAAAGTGTTAAAAGTAAGCTTGCACAATTAACCATTCATGCATTTAGCCCAATGAAATAGTTTAAATCTATCGCTTTTTCCCATGTTGGCCTTTGCCTCCAACTTCTCAGCGTTCTTTTAGGAATCCAGACCCTTACGTGTGCTTTTCCTGCTCTTTTTAGTGTTTTCCCCACTCCGACACGCCCCATTTAACTCTTCAGCTCATTAACAAACCCTTCCCAAGCGGAACTGGTGTGTTATTGCTCTCCTCATTCACAGCGTTCTAGAATACTCTTCCTTTTCACATGGTTCTAGAATGCTTTCTCTTTTCACATGGTTCTAGAATACATTCTCCTTTCTCACCGTTCTACAATGCTCTCTCCTTTCTCGCTGTTCTAGAATATGCTTTCTCTTTTCACACTGTTCTAGAATACACTCTCCTTTCACACTGTTCTAGAATACATTCTACTCTCTCACTGTTCTACAATGCTCTTTCCTTTCACATTGTTCTAGAATAGACTTTCTTTTCACATTGTTCTAGAATGCTGTCCTCCATTCGCACTGTTCTAGAATATTTACACTGTTCCAGAATACCTTCCCCACTTGTACTGTTCTAAACCCCCCCATCCACAATGTTCTAGAATACCCTCTTCTTTCACACTATTCTAGAATGCCCTCCCTATTCGCACTTTTCTAGAATACCCTCTTCTTTCACACTGTCCTAGAACGTTCTCTCTCCCCTCATGTGGTTCTAGAATGCTATCTTCTGTTCATATTGTTCTAGAATAATCTCTCCTTTCACACTGTTGTTGAAACATCACATTTTTTTTTAGAATCCTTTTCATTTGCACGATTCTGAAAAGCTGTCCTTCATTCTCACTAGTCTAGAATGCTCTCGACCGGTTCATTATTAACGAAAATGTACATCTACGTACATTATATACACATATGACATAGAATATAATGTAAAGTTCTGATATATTTTACACGTTCACATACAAAGGGCACCTGAGTGTATATCAGTTGTGGTAATGATTCATTATATTCATAACAATGAATACTGTTCAGAATCAGCCTTTACACTTGATTTGACATTTATCACGGATAATCGTCTACGTTAACCGATATGGAATGTTTTTATTGCAATACCATGTTTGTTCGTATCGTCCAGCCCTGGCCTGATCACCCTGTAGGCGGCACAGATGGCAGGGTTGTGTCCCGCTGAAGCTGAACAGGCTTGTTATGTGAGAGTAAATCTTTAGGCAGTGTAACTAATGGCACCTTCCATAATGCTCTGTTTCCAGCTCATCTCCTCTGCTTTTGTCTGTATTACTGAAACATCTGCCCTGGCAATATGCCCCAAACAGGAGAGCGTTGTACAGTATATGTGATATTATCAGTATGGAAATGATGCCCGCTGTGGTGTCTGTTTATATGCTGTTCCTCGTCTTGCTCCCTCGCTGGCTGCGTGCCCTGAGCGTAAGCACCTGCCTCTGATGCTCTCCCGTGCTGGCCATATGCTGTGAAGGTAAATAAGTGTTTCCCTTGCCATTAAATAGCTCGCATGCTGCCCAGCTTGGATACATTAAGATACGCACTGGGATGTATTAGGCTGGGTAATGTTTATTTATAATGTGGTATTTCATCTTTTCTGGCAAAAATAAATGCTCAGTATACTTTAAGAATCTCATTCTATATTGTTTTCCAGTGTAAAAATGCACTGAACTCAGATCCCTGGTCTGGTGGAAATCCGACCCGTGATAAAGTAATGTGTGGCTGAGCTGAGGTGCACGTCTGGATTGTGCTTTAAACTTTATCAGAGTTAAAATAAACTTCACTGCCAACTCATCTATATACAGCGTTCCCCCGCCAATTTGCGGTTCAGAGTTCGCGGCCTCAGCTGGTCGTGGATTTTTTCTTAGAACAGAACTAAGAATAAACCGCAAATATTCCCTGCTTTTTTTTCATGGCAATATATACTTTTTCATGCATTTTAGTGCTTAATTATTTAAAATATGCATAATTTACTAATTTTGTAACATAAACATGAACATAAAATCAGCTAAAATTCCACATAAAATGTAACTGTAGACATTTTTTTACTACTGTCGAGAAACACAAAGCAACCGTAGCTCGGCTGTTGCCCTGTGACGCATCTCTGTTCTCCTTAAAGCCCTGTATTTTTATTACTGTACAGTACGAATACAGGTTTACCTTTAAATTTTCAAAATGAAATTAAAGTGTTTTGAGAGCATATCTGCGGACGTATTTAGGGTTTATACTATAAAAATAGGCATTTTTTTACTTGGAACGAAACCCCCATGAATTTCGGGCATCAGCTGTACATGTAAATATTGAGAAAAGATGGCGTGGCTTCAGATTTTATCGAATACAAAAATACACAAACATTACAAATAGATAAATAAAATATACTCTAAACTAGTAAAAATGTGCAATTTATTTATAACATCCAAAAATGATACACATGTTGCATCAGAAGTCAAGTGCAAGATAAACAGAATACTATGGTGTAATTGTGTGTTTTACATATAAACAGGCAATTTCTAAAAATACAGTAACTCGGAGACAGCTCTAGTCCTCCTCCATCTGTGTGTGTGTCAGGGCAAGCCTGTAGTTCAAGCTATAAGTATTAAACATAATAATAATAATAATAATAAAAAAACCTCTATGCTAATGCTAATTTCTACTACTGCCCCTATGGGATGTTAGTAGTATGTTAGTGCTAGGCTAACAGTATTGTACATGAACCTTTTGTTTTTCCAAATTACGTTCCATATTTTACCCAAAATTTCACTGTATGTGTGTGTGTGTGTGTGTGTGTGTGTGTGTGTGAGACATGGCAAGAGCTAGACTGTGCCTGTCACAGACTGCGCACCCCTAGTGAGCAAGATCCAATGAGGTAGAGGGAAAAGGGGCCGAAAAAAAAGAGGGAGAACTATTTACAGAGTGTGGAAAAGACAGCAAACCCCCCTGCTCTGTGTGTGTGTGTGTGTGTGTGTGTGTGTGTGTGTGTGTGGTGGGGGGGTTAACAGAGCAAAGTCTGCTGCAATAAAAACTTCACTATACAGCACAGTAGGAGAGGAGGAGAATGATGTAATTCATGATGTAATGAAGTCCTCCATGGCTGGAAGGGTTCCACTGTGTGTGGGTGCTGCACAGCTTCATCAGCCCGAGCTTCATCAGTCATTACTGAGCGTACAATATTCATACCTCACCTACGACATCACCGCATTACAGGCCCAGCGCTCCACAGGCCTACAGAAGAATGCGGCTGAACTTCGGGGAAAATGCCGTTAACAGTCTGCCTAACTCCTGCTAACAAGTGTGATGGTGTTCTTTAGGTATATGGGATGTCTCTTTGGGTATCATGGGATGGGATACTGGTAGTGTAGAATGCCGACTATATTTAGCATATGCTGGATGATAGTCTGATAATACTACTGCTGTTCTGATGCAGGTCTAGAGAGCAGGTAGATGCATATCATTTATCATTAAAAATACTTTTTGCAACTCGCAAAACTACCACCTCTTTACTTTTAGCCACACTCATGCTAACAGTAGGTGAGTTTTGCTCTGAGTTAGGGGTTGCAAGACTGTTATTAACTAGTATTAAAGTTGTCAACCACGTGTCATTACTACTGATAACAATTAAAGGGCATTCTCATACTTTCGGAATAAATTAAAGGACATTGTAAGCAGTTCATTACGTCTATGTTTACGGGATTTAGCAGACGCTCTTATCATTACCAAGGTCTATGGCCAGAAGTTTTATTTTCAGGGATGTAGGAAAGTTTTGTTCCATTTCAGAAACAGAGTCTTTGGCTTAGATAGCCATGTCGAAAGCTGCATGCTAAAATCACCACACATTTCATAGTCTGTTAACTTCTGTGCAGTCCATTGGGATACAAACCATTGTGTATCAGGCTAAATTATAGAAGCAAGCGTGTTATTCCTGCGCGGAAAAGAAAACTGACCCTTTTGGAGCCAGAAATAGAGCTGGTACACCACACTGAACTGTGTTGATTGTGTTCAGTGCCCTGTGATTGGTTGGTCTGCAGGTGCTTTCAAAATCTGTGCAATCTGGTGTGGAAGAGTCCCTTTGCTTGCAGTGTTTCCTGAGCTTTCTTCCTGGTTATGCTGCTGTATTTTGGGGAACGGAATTCAATTAGTTGATTGCAGCCCACACCACAGACTGGTGGAATTATTTGTTAACACGTCGGCTAGTGTATGCAACCTCCACTCCACACACACCTTTGATGTTGTAGTGATGTAGTAACAGCTCAATACATTTTGCTGTACGTAGGCTTGTGTCCTTTTTTGCTTGCCTGCATATTATACACTGTGCCAATATTTGCACCTCATCGTTTAAAAATACATTATCATAAGAATAGCATAGCACCCTAGAAACCACCTAGAACATAATAACAATCACCTTGGATAACCTTAGCAACATCCTGGCAACTATCTAAGGTAGCATAACAACTGCCTCACAACACCTTAGCAACTTAACTCTCTGAGGTCGGAGGATCCAAAAATTGATCCTTATCAGTTTTCCAAAACAATCATCTAAAGCTCCGCGAGTTTTTGTCCTAGAAACTAATATAGCCACGCCCTAGCATGCACCTAAGCTACTATAGCAACTGCCCAGCAACACCTTAGCAACCACTTCCACAACTGCCTTTAATCAGTCATTATAAAATAAGATCAATTAAGCATCAGTAGTTATTTACAACTTCTTTAAAGCATTTTAGCTGACTTTGTCCAGTCAACTTAAAGTTCATTCCCAAACGTCCTCCTTCGAGTTTCTAATCCGCCCTCAGTGGTTTCCTTCTGGAACTGGGAATTATCATTGGTTACACTCACCAAACAAACAATGCATGCTGTCTGATATCTGCTGTTGGAATGAAGCAGCTGGACACTCTTATCCCATTAATGTAGCCTCTGAGGTCAGCATTAGTGGGGAAGCTCCTGTGGGCTTTGCATGTCCTGCATACTTCTATGTCTTGTGTGTACAATCCAGGCCTAATGGCTCCCAGTCCTGCTCAATGCGTCAGTGTTCTGGACAGGACCCCCATGTGTAGAGGAGCGTGAAGTAGTCATTGAGAAACTGGTTTGATCTCGTTTATGTGAGCGAGTTAGGAAAAGAGAGAGGGTGGGTGGTGGTGTTGGTGGGGTGCTCTGGATATTGGGTTTCCAGGAGTCTGGGTTGTAGCCTGTAATTACAGCGGTGAGGTACGGGACCAGGGCTGTCATCTTTCAACTACAAAGCCTGCCTAGCGGCCAGAGTGGCCAGAACTCAGACACACACACATATACACACACACACACACACACACACACACACACACACACACTCACTCTCTCACTCTCTCACTCACTTGTCCTCTCTTGCTCTTGCCCACTGCAACAAACAAAGCCTTATTCAATTAAACTAGCGGGTACCCAGCATTGTCTCAGCTACATGATGGTTGTTTTTGTGGCCTCACGTTTCATACCAGCGTTGGAACCACCTACTGAGAAACAAATAGTCTCGAACTCTTCCTGTGTATGGGTGCACAGACGGTGAAGAATGAAGCCCAACTTTATTAAAAGAACAATAAAGAGAAAGCAGAATTGAAACATGAGCATTGCAACAGGCCACTGACATGACTATGAATTAAACTGAAACTAATATGCAGCAAATGGGAGATGGACTTATCCGGACACACCAGAGTTCGTATTCTTATCCAAGGCATGCTATAGGCAGCAAGCAGTGATAGTACTTCTGCCAGAGGCAGGACATTTGATCCTGGGTTGACAGGTTAATGGTGTTATCCACTACTCTGTTTATTTTAAATGACTCTGAAGGTTTATTAAAACGAATGGTTGGGCAAGAAAAAAAATCTAATTCACACAATTTTCTGCTTACTCTAGATGTAGTCGATGATAAGTTAAATCTAAATTTTGCCTCCTTAGATCTACGAAACTAATATTGGTAATAAACACTAGACGAAAACCTGTTTCATTCTAGATTACTAGATAAAAGTCTTAGGCACCTGTGCCAATTGTGATAAAATGTCTTTCTGCTAGAAAAATTTACCTTAGAATAAATGCAAATTATTTTAGCAGTAAAAAGTATCAGGGTTGTAAAAAAGTAGTTGATATAGTGTGAGCTGGTGAGGAGAACACAGGTTCGGTTCCAGATTCCTCCTCGGTTCCTCCAGCCGTTGTTTGGATTGTGAAAGTCCATCAGCAGCTCCTGATTTAATTTAATGAAGGACTGATCGAGTTAAACCAGGTTTCTGATGGAAACTACAGTAATACTGGACTTCCACAAGGAACACATTGATGTACTGTAGGTAAATTTACTATTTACTGCATAATTTTATTTGTATTTATTCTTTTGGTTTTAGTAATATTGCATGAAAAACACTCACTGCTCATCTAAACAGTTTCTAAACAATATTTTTACAGGGCTTTTGTGCACTGCTACACATCTAGCACTTCATCAAGCTCACTCAGACTTGCTAATGTGTTTTAGGCCGCAGTATGACTTGCCGTGAGCTGTGGAAAAAAAACAAACAAAACTTCACCATGTGGCTGGATACAGTGGACACTGAAATCTGTGGATGCTAGAGATTCTTAACTTTTCAGTATTTCACAAAATAGATGTTTATAACTACAGACGTCTCAGATACAAAGAGGAATCAGACTCTGTTGGGGTTTCCTGGCCTGTTTAAAATGGTTTGCTTTTGACTTTTAGCTACACAGTAAAGTTTGATAAATTTTACAGCTCACAGTTAGTCATACTGGGCCCTAAACCGCAACCACAAGTCGGCTCCACCCTAATAATAAGCATGATATAGTTAGAGCAGGCTGAGAGAAGTTTTGGGAATGTACTTGTAGAAAAGATTTGAGCGACTGTTGATTTCTACTGTTTGGTAGCAATGTGAGTCTCGTAGCTCCAGTTCTAAACCTTTGAAATGAGATTTGGATTCTAAAAAAATCTCTTTTTTTTTTTTGATTCTAAAAAGGTTTTTTACAATAACAAACCATTTGTTTAGCAATGCTAGCGCTGAATGTTGGTTGTTAACTGCATCGTGGAATGTGACTCTCTGGTAGAGTCTTTATTGGTGCCTCACTGGTTCTTTATCAGCAGGATCTATGAAACTGTTATGAGTGCGGAGTTCTCAAAGGATGACCGATGAGTGCAGCTGAGGTCATAAAAAAACACAATTTGAGGACACTTGTATAGTCAAGAGGCCAAAAGGGCAGGGGCTTCTCTGTGAATGGGCCTGGACTGAATCAGAATCAGAAAATGATAATGATCCCGGAGGAAAATGCAACGACTGCACAGCTGAATGGAGGCACAAGATATTAAGAATATAAAATACAATGTAAAATCAAAATGAAACTCACAGAAATCAAAACTCTGAAAACAAAATGCTGAGGTCAGTAAGACAGGTGGATACAACTACTATAGATAAATTATTGCTGAAACGGTTTACGAGTAGAAATTTCCGGTGTGTATCCATGTCTGCGTACTGTGTACACACTGATATTGTACTGTAGCATCTGTATTTCTGCTTACTAGTATGTATAGCTGTTTTTACGCCCACAGCACAATGACCTTTCCCTTGTTTTCTTTGTTGTAGCCAACTGTTTACCCAAGTGTCAGAATGGCGGAATGTGCCTCCGGCCGCAGATGTGTGTCTGCAAGCCTGGCTCTAAGGGCAAATCCTGCGAGCAGACCACGTTACCCCCTTCCTCCCACCCAACTGGACCTGTGAACGGGCACACCAACGGTCACACCAGTGGACATACCAATGGGCACAACATAGTGCCCCAGCGGCCGATTCCTCAACAAGTGCTCCCACATGGCCCGGTGCAGGGCCCTCTGCCGCTGCCGGGCGGGACCATGGCACACATGACCCTGACCATGAAGGCTTCTCCCAGTGGGCCCATCCCCTTCCAGCAACAGTGAGTGCTCTGAGTCATGCTGTTTTTTTTTTAAACAAAGGCTTCCTCTGGAGCTGCTGCACTACACAATTTATTGTTTTTCTTTGAAGGGTTGAAGGGCTTGATGAATGGTGGATGAGTTGAACCAGGTGTGTTTAAGCAGAGATAGCACTTTAAACACATGAAGTTTGATTGATCACTGAGCCTGACCACTTGGCCAATAAAAGTTCATAATATTTTTTTTTATCACGCACTAAACCATGCAGTGCACTGACAGATCAGGACTGGAGTTTAACAGCTTTACTTAATCAGTGGCTGCAATCGCAAGACCCATAAAATCTTTCGTGGAAAACTATTAAAGGAACATTCCAGTGTTTCTCCTCAAAAACGCTGCATGTTCATGAACTGAAACGTACGCTCTCAACAGTCGCTTAGTCATGGATTAAGCGTGGTCTCGGATTAAACTGCAGTGTCATTGTTGAGTCCCCATTTGACATTCGTCTTATTGTTGGCCCCATCAGCAGGAAATCCCAAGTTTATTCTCCTGTGATGCCACATCCATCCGTTGCTGGGAGTCTAAGGGAACATGATTGGCCTGTAACAGACTAGAAATGCAGCAGCACAATAATCTTCCACTTTTACCCTGATAAAGATCTGATGACTTCCTGTATAGTCATGTAATCTCAACCCGATTGGTCACTAAGATGCCTAGAACTGTAACAGAGTTTAGCCATTTTGCTGCTCACTGCTGGTTTTAAAAGAAAGATAAAAAACAATCTTGTTTCCACTTAATTGATTAGACTTCCACAAAATTACGCATTTATCTGCATTTTTATACTGCTTTCTCTACTTCTGTTTTTTTTTTTTTTTTTTTAATTGATCCCAAAGTATACTTTAATTCTATATTGGTTTTATGGCTTAGTATTCTTGCTTACTTTTCTTTTTATCCTTTTTAATTTTGTAAAGCACACTGAGTGACCTTTTGTGTACAGTATTGTACCTTATGTGCCTTACCTATGTGTAAACCACCAAATTGCCTGCTTTGGTTTACTGCTTTGTGCGAGCTAGTGAAGAACTTTTCATTGCTTTCCAGTTTCCTTCCTCTCAGGAGGTAAGTGAAACTATAACAGTATAAATAGCGGTCACGCTGGTGCAAAAGTCTTAGACCCCTGTGCAAACTTTAAAGACGTTTATCTGAGCAATGAGCCAGCAAATCTAAAATTTAATATTAGAATTAATGCAAGCAAATGAGAAAACATTCAATAATGTCAAGATTTGTTTTGTTTGTAAATAATACTTGGTTTGAGCTGGTTAGAGGAACACAGGTTCGGTTCCAGATTTCACCTCGATGTCTCAAGTCTTTGCATGGATTTGTAAATCAGAAGCTGACCCGAATTTAATCTCATGAAATATCAATTGAGCTGCCTCAGGAAACTGAGTGATGATAACTGGACTTTCACAGCGAGAGGTCTGGGAATGATTTAGCAAACACACATGCAGGATATTATCGCAGGGGTTACATTCCATTTTTTCGCGAATAGTGAAAAACCGCAAATATGTGATGTGGTAAAAAAAAAAAAGCCTATTTTTATAGTGTAAACCCTAAATATGCCCCCAGATATGCTCCCAACACACTTTCATTTCATTTTAAACTTTGCTTAATACCTATACCCTTAAAGAAAATGTAAAGGTAAACCCGTATCCGTACTGTACAGTTTACACTGAACCCCTCTATAGACTGTACTGTAATTCATGCACAGGCGTTTTCTTTGGTCTGCGCTGTCGTTTTCTTTGGTATAAGCAGGTAAATACAGTAATGAATTTAATTTACAGTAATAAAAATACAGGGCTTTAAGAAGACCAAAAGGAAAAACATGAGAACACTCGAGACGCTCCATGTGGGAAATTCTGGACTGCAGCGTCACAAGGCAGCAGCCAATCAGCAGCAAGGAGAAATAAATAACGCTCTTGGATTGGCTACTTCCAAACCTCCCGCCTCTGAGTACAGCTGACTGTGACGTCTGGGCCTCATGCGCCACGCCCCCTCGTCCTCCTGCTGGTTGTTTATGTTTGGGCCACGCCCCCTTGTCCTTGTGCTGGTTGTTTATGTTTGGGCCACGCCCCCTCGTCCTCGAGCTGATTGTTTATGTTTGGGCCACGCCCTCTCGTCCTTGTGCTGATTGTTTATGTTTGGGCCACGCCCCTTAGTCCTCGTGCTGGTTGTTTATGTTTGGGGCACGCCCCCTCGTCCTCGAGCTGGTTGTTTATATTTGGGGCACGCCCCCTCGTCCTCGTGCTGTTTGTTTATGTTTGGGGCGGCGCTGAGGAGCGGAGCTTCATTCCGCTCAGGTGTCTGATTGCCTTGGTAACCACCGCGCCCAAACATAAACAACCAGCACGAGGACGAGGGGGCGTGGTGGACGCGGCCTGGACATCACAAAAGCAAAAAAAAAAATGCGACAGTTTCCGCAAATGTGCAGGGGTTTCCGTGAACAATTATTAGTTCGATTCTCAGAAAAAATCCATGAGAGACTGAATACTTTCTCAAGTCTTTTGCATGGTACTGTATATAGCGGATCTGTTCTGCTGGCAAGACCATTTGGAACAAAACCATCGATCATCTACTAGCTTTATAGCTATTATTCTGTTATTAGTCTCCTTCCTCCTAAACTACTCACCAGGCTGTTTCACTACTTTGTGATGGTTGGTGTTATTTCTATACATCATTGCTTTCCAGTTTGCTGCCTCTCAGCAGGGGGATCTGTAACCTGAGGACGTGACAATGCTAAACCGTTATGCTGGCAGGACCATTTGGAACTGAATCCAGTTCTGACATGTATAGTTATGTTCTAGTTGTTTATTATATTAAGTCTGTGCTGCTTAGGTTCATTTGTGAGATCTCTTCTATCTCAGCGAGGCCAATTATTCAAATGGTCTGTTAGTCAGCCTAACTAAACACGTTGAGTAACTCCGTGGAGGCGCATGGTTTCTGTCAAGTGTGTTTGCAAGGTGTGAGATCCTTCTCTCCTATTTTCCCTTACCCTGTCACTGTGTGTTGGTATGAGCGATGCAGCTGGACATTGGTGTGCGGATCTGGTCAGCATCAAAGCAACTTTTGGTGATCTTTGCCAGTTCTGCGCTCACTTCTCCGCTGTGGTCTGTCTGTGAGAAACACATATTGCAGTGGGACTTGAAGGCCTTGGCTGGTGGTGTCTGACCACCTGAGGCCTGATGTCAGTCTAATTTTCTTCTTTCTTATTTGTTTCTCCTGAATTCGTCTTTACCAGCTCCTGTCGCTGTGACTAGGGTGATGCCAGGACTTTAATGACTTTAGTTCAAGTTGGACTCCTGTGGTTTGTTTTGACTGCCACCACCACAGGCTGAAAACTTTGCCAGTGCTTTGGACTCGTTGAATATGTTTCTCCCTGTCAGAGCTGCCTCCCACTCAAACTCTCGCTATTCACTCAAAAGTGGGGCAACCTGAATGCAGACAGCGTCGGTGTAGATGTAGACTGCAAGCAAATTTGCATATCTTCCATACATTTTCCATAGAGAGTAGCGAATGAATGCACAAGGAATTTCTAGACAGTAAGCATGATAGGACATCTTAACATGTTTGGAGAACACCACTTAACTACTAATTCTGTTACGTTAGCAACCCGATGCCCATGATGGCAAGCATTGGGGTCAGTGATGTGGGGATAAGATGGGGCCCTCCTACTGACCTATTGAGGCCAGTTGTATTCTTTTGGACTCCTGATCATGGATAACAATGGCATCACCAGGCATTACACTTGCGATTGTCCAATGACAGGGTCAACACAGTTGCAACATTCACAGGTCCTCCTAATATGTCTGTTGCTGCATTTGACAAAAAGCTCCTGTTAGTTAGATCTTGATCTTTGCACTACCTATTAGGGCATTAACAGAAAGGCTGATTTGTCAAAACGTCAGCATCAGAGGCACAAGTCGACGCCCCCTGAGAGAAGTCGACATGTGTGTTTTTTCCTTTCTATGTGTGCGCGCTTGTGTACACAATACAATCTCCGCCTCTGATTGGCTTACGTGGACATGCATTCCGTGACTTAACCAGTTATTATAGTCACTTCATAAAAAGGGTGATACCGTTGGCGCGAGGGGAATCTAAACACAAGACCACAACAAGACGAGACCACAACACACGGCAGAAGAGGAGACAGACACACATCCCATGTGTGGGGATCCTTAACTCTAGACACACAAACAGCACGGAGACCTGCACAACCGTCGACTTCAGAGGCACGAGTCGACGCCCCCTGAGAGCAGTCGACTAGTCGTGTTTTTTTTTCTCTCTCCCCTCGCTTGTGTACTAATGCATTCTCTGCCTCTGATTGGCTGGTGCTGACACGCGTTCCTTGGTTTAACCAATTACTATAGTCCCTTCATAAAAGGGGCAGTACCGTTGGCACGTAGAGTG
>JBBIGA010000001.1:36650693-36663434 GCA_037576975.1 Alestes dentex | reverse complement strand
TGTGTGTGTGTGTGTGTGTGTGTGTGTGTGTGTGTGTGTGTGTGTGTGTGTGTGTGTGTGTGTGTGTGTAGGTACTGGATTGTTGAGTTCCCTGCTGAGTTTGATCTGGATCTGGGTCTGATCCGCCTGACAGAAGAGTTCAGAGAAGTAGCAGCACAGCTGGGCTGTGAGCAACACTTCAAACTGCTCGACATATCCACCATGTGAGTACACACACACACACACACACACACACACAAACACATCTTGCATATTTCTTTATCTCCATTCTCTCTCCCGTCTCCATTAGCATAACGATCCCACCATTAGATTACCGAGTAATAAATTAGTCATCGTTGACCTATAAAGTTTAAACGATCACTGTTATGCTGATTAGAACAAGCGCTGTTTATGACGCCGCCTGACTGACGTTAATGCATTATGAATGCGTATCCTGCCCTTTGAGAGTCTAATTGGGAGCGGCTGC
Organism: Alestes dentex; assembly: GCA_037576975.1. Taxonomy (NCBI): domain Eukaryota; kingdom Metazoa; phylum Chordata; class Actinopteri; order Characiformes; family Alestidae; genus Alestes; species Alestes dentex. Next base: position 36,662,968 of record JBBIGA010000001.1, on the reverse strand, counting down.
TAATGACGCCGCCTGACAGTAAATTGGGATTGTATTGAGAAGCACAGGCCCTGTTAGAGGTCGCCTAATTGAACTCCTTTCCTGAGATCACTTACAGGGCTTCTTGACACCTGGGGGCTACGTTTCCAATCAGTGTACTTAACGAAGTCACGGCATTACAGCTGAGTGCGCTTGAATTGGGACTCAGTGCTGATGACAGTCTAAATGACAAATAATGAGAAATAAACAAGCAATAAAGAAATATCACTTCATGCCAGCTGGCTTAGTCGGTGTCTTTACCAGTCAAAGGATAGTGCAATCAAAGAATGCTAATAGGGATTCCAGGGAATGCCAGGTTTTCTTCCAGTAAGCGGAACATGGCAGATTAGTATGCGACGGGTTCATGACTTCATTAGCACAGTTCGAAGCCCCTACCCTGTATTACCTTGTTCAACTTATAGATGCAAACAAACATGCTAATGAGTAAAACATCACATCGGTCAGTTCAGGGATCATAAAAGTGATACAGGGGGTCCTCGGGTTATGACAGTAATAACAGTAGTAACAGAGATAGTAACTATATATAACAGTAGTAACAGAGATAGTAACTATATATATATATGTTAGAGGTTTAAATAAAAAAATGCAGTTTGGGGGTCTGCTACCCAACCCAAGCCCAAAGGGCCCAGACAAAACGACGGGGTTTCTAATGAGAGGTCTGTGTTGGGTTGGTGGAAAGGCCACAGCATCTTTATCCATGTTAACGCATGAAGCAGCAGCAGCAGCGAGAGAAACTTTAGCACAGCGAGGCTGACAGCTGGAGAGTGGATAATGTTCTTGGTCATGTGGGATCCACAACAGTACACTGATAATAAACACTGGAAGTGTATGACAGACGTCTCTGCTCCAGCAGGATGTCATTCACTCAAGTAACAAAGCAAAGAAAAAAAAAATGCTTTGGAAGCAGGTTCTGGTTTGGATTAGGTTCAGTTTCATACCTGTGACACTCAACCTCTGCTTCCGTAGCCCTTCATATGACTGGATGAGGAAGCTGACGCAGCGCAAGAAGCAGGTGAAGAAGGGCAAAGCCTCGCTGCTGTTTGACCATCTGGAACCCATCGAGCTGGCCGAACACCTCACCTTCCTGGAGTACAAGTCCATCAGGAGGATATCAGTGAGTCCACAACTTGCAGGTGGAAAAACAAAGCCGTGCACGCGCACCTGGGAAAGGGTGCACCTGTACAGGGCTTTCATCTGGAAATACTGAGATAGAGTGCGTGCGTGTGCATGTGCGTGTGCCTGCGTGTGTGTGTGTGTGTGTGTGTGTGTGTGTACTTGCATTTGTTGGATCTTATTATGCACAATATATCCTTTGCTAATCGTTCTCGTGATCTCGACCTTTGCATTACTGAATGACACATGGTTGCAATACGCATATGAGTCTCTAATCAATCACATTCATTTAACTATGGGTTGTAAGCATATTAATTAGTCATGACACACACACACACACACACACACACACACACGTGCATGTAGCGTAGTGTGTTAAAGTCTTAGGCTCTAGTGTAAACTGTTTTGTGAGCTGGTTAGAAGAACACAAGTTCGCTTCCAACCTTTGCATGAATTTGTGAAACTCTGTCAGCAGCTCCTGATTGAATTTCATGAAAGACTGACTGAGCTGAATCGGTTATTTGAGATATTTGACGAGAACTAAAATGTAATGCTGGGCTTCCTTGAGGAGAGGTCTGAGAATTATAAAGCAAACACACAGACGAACATAAAATTGGTTTTTACTGTAGTAAATTGTTTGTGTATATTCTAATATTAGCATTCAAAACATACACTTCTCAGCAAAACAGGCTTTAGTGGTAAGTTTCTTAGGTGTCTAAGACTTGCATGACGCTGTACATGTATATAGTGTGTTGTATTTTATGCGTTCGTGTGTGTTCTCAGTTCACAGACTATCAGAGCTACGTGGTCCATGGCTGTTTAGTGGATAACCCCACGCTCGAGCGCTCCATCGCCCTGTTTAATGGGGTGTCCCAGTGGGTTCAGCTGATGGTGCTCAGTAAACTCACCCCCCAGCACAGAGCCCACGTCATCAGCAAGTTCATCCACGTCGCCCAGGTAGAATCACACGCACACTGCTGACACACTGCTGAATCAACTGTGTACATGGTCAGTTTTGATTATTCGGTTCACAGTTGTTTGTTTTCATCAATATGTGGTCTAACAATAACAGGTGGGTCTTTATTGGTCAGTTGACCATGTTGTTTGATAGAAATAGTTTGGCAAAAAACATCAAATTTACTCAGTTTTGCCTTTAGATAATTAAGAGTGTCTCCTTAGTTTTGTGCCGGAGCCACAAGTCTGATCGGCTCATTTATAAAAGCGTTTACCTCGTTAGTTAGCCTAATATCTAAATCATCACACAAGTGCCTTAAAGCCTTCGTTCATGTGGTTTTTGAGATTGTATGACACACTGTTATAAACAAAAATGAGGAAAAGGACAGCCTTCACGACAATTACTGCTAGGAATGCACTGATCGTGAATTTACGGGTTCGCTTCCAGTTTCTTTATAACGAGCCTGGCCTTTTTTTGGCTGATTTTCAGGTCCTGCTGCGTTGACCATGAACAAGTCACTCCAGTACATTTGAAGTACTTTGAATTAGCCAGGGTAACAAAATAAATAACATTAGTTACTCTTTTAATGAGTAACCAGTCATGCTAAATGAAAAAAGCTGACATTTTATGCAGAATTATGCATTTTGGTAGGCGCAGCCTTCAATAACAGTACAAGTGTACTTACCAGATTCAAGTTATTTACATCGTTATCTTTTCACTGTGATTCGTAATCAGTTTTTTTCCAAGTAACAAAGTATTTTTTCAAGCGATTATCTCGTGAATGGATGCTTTCTCTTCAAAGACGAATGCTCGTATGCGGAACAATTGTAAAGAGGCCATTCAGCCAATCAGGGCACAGGTTGAAAACACGGCCCAACAAAGACAAGCGTCCAAACACGAGCGTGTAAACGTGACGGAGTCTCTCATTCATTTAGTATCTCAGAACCCAGCACTGTTTGAGCAGGGGCACCAAAATGATAAAGATAACGACTTTAAAGACAATGTGTAGAAAAACAGCGGCAGTGTTCTGTGATAAAAGCCGTGGGTGTGCAGTCAGTGGTCTGTAGCCTCAAGTGTGATGCTCGCATCTGCAACCACTCCTCAGACTGATCCACTATATACTGAAGTAGGTCTGAAAGCGCTCGTGAGAGTTTCACCTCCTAAACCAAACAGTGAAACTCGTTGCATTCTCACCTGCTTCTCAGGGTAGGACGGACCCCAAATTTCCTATTTTTACTTTTATTTTGTAAAAGGTAAGTATCAGCTCATCATCGTTTGTCGACTCAATTGCCACACAATTATTTTCTTGAAATGTTTGATAAATGTTTAATGTGAATATTAATGTTACACCAACCTTTTTTTTGGACATTTTCACCTGGCCTTATAAAGACCTTAAAACTCTAACATAGACTGGCTAAAATCAACATACAAAATCGTCATATTCCGTATTTGGAGTATGTTTTCCAAAGTTGGGCACCTTTTGCTATTTTTTTTTTTCATCTGTGCAGTTTTTCCCACAAGTTTGTCATGGTCAGTTCCCCTCACTTGCTAGGACGCCTCCTATGACAATGATGCTACTAAGCTGGGAGGCTAAAGGCTAGCCTGTGCTTCGTTCGAGACCACCACATCGTTTTGAACGGTTGCTAATGCAGCGTCACTGAACGGCTCAACACGTTTGGAGGAGAACACTAACCACCAGTTCTGTTATGTCAGCTAACAGACGCCCATGTTGACTGTCATGACACTGAGAGAGGGGGGAGAGGGAGGGCCATCATACTAACCCAGAGAGAGCATGGCCGTCGTCATTTCACACGTATGCTCTCCAGGACTCTTGGCCACAGATGGCTGTGGGATTGCTCGGGAATGACCTCGAGTTTCTGGACAAGATGACCAACAATTAGATGGACCACTACTGTTATTCTATGTTTTAGATGCACTGCAGCTAATCTGTAGCATTTTCTGACGTGCAGCCGTGTTTGGAGCTGTTCCTTTGTTATGCAATTGTAGCCCAAAGCCCCTGAACACAGCACCCGTTTGCTCCCGGCTCTGAAAGCTTGTGGAGAGCTCCAGCACTCCAGATGAAGAATGATGACATTTACAGCCTCTTTGATATGCTAATTCTGCACACACACTCAAAGACAATGCACTGCACAAGAGTAACGTCCAAAAGGCAGCCGTGGGAGAGATGTGGCCATAGGTGTGTTCAGCATCCACACAGCGAGGGTGAGCTGGCGGGTCTGGTGCCATGCACTGAAAAAGAGAAACAAGTCAGAAGCATTTACAATGGCAGCGAAAGGAACTAGACGTCCGAAGAATTTAATGCCTCTTAAAGCTCACTCACAAAAGGTTATTACATGAAATGGTTTCAAAAAAGATGCTTGAGACGTTTTTGGACACGTTTTGGACAGACATTATAGTTATAGTTCTTCACATTTTTTGCACATTCAAAAACAAAATCTTCTTGACCAACCAGTCTTCTGACCATATTCTGAAAAACTTTACTGAAGGATTTATATATATATGTGTGTGTGTGTGTGTGTGTGTGTGTGTGTGTGTGTGTGTGTATACAAAGCTGGAAACATTTTAGAAAAAGAGTGCAAAGTGTTGTCCTCCTTTAGCAATAAAACCAATGATTAACCATGAAATAAACATTTGAAAAGCTAGATCTCATGTTTTTTAAGATGCGAATGTATTCATATTTGAAGGGGGCAACAAGCAAGGATATGTTTTAATGCCTGAGACTTTTGTTTTGGCTTTATGCATTCTTACAAAACAATATTCAACATTTCAGAAGTGCATCTCTCGTTTTGTTTATGCTTCTCTTTTTTGCAGAACAGTTTTGTAGTGAAGAGAATCATGCCATTCATTGTTCTGTGTGTTGCTGCTGCTTTTAGATTGCCCTGTAACTCTTAAGTTACTTCTGGCTTCTCTCTTACTTTCCTTATCATTGGCCTGAGGGAAATTTTGCAGTGCCTTGCCAACATACAGATTTATACTATTTTATAAATAGCACATCATCAACATCATCAGCATTACATATAAACACTCACACGACACGTGTGGGTTCACTGGTTGTTTTCATGTAGTAAATTAAATGCCAATGTTTGTGTTGTAGACATTGTGACCTCTGGTTCCATTCACCAACACTGTAAAGAAATATGGCTTTCTACAATGAACCATTCCACATCAAACGACTTGGTGCTTATCTCATTGATTGAAAAAAAAAAGAAGAAAAATTGAAAGTTGGGTGGAATTCACCTTTAACCATCTGCAGCATTGCAGCCACAGTTGTGTTTGAAGAACAGGAAACAAGAACAGATAAGCTTGTATAACCAGCTGTTTATGGGACAAAAGTAGCTGTAACCCCTTTGTAATTTATTTTACCCTCTGCCTAATTAATCAGGCCCATGTGTATGACTGTATGTGCTAACCAACCTGTCTGTCCTCTGGAGCTCTGGAGCCTAATGTGGTCACTAATAGGCGTTAAGTGATGAGCTATAGAGTCTTTGGGGTGGTTGTAACAAAGCAGGGTTGCTCTGTTCTGATCCCGGCCGGCACTCAGCGCAATTAACCGGCACGCTGAAAGCAGCCGTATCAATGCAGAGCTAATGGCTGGTGTGTGAGGCGGCAGCAGCAGCGTGAGAGTGGGTGAAGAGATTTTTGCTTCTCTTTCAGTGCAGCGACAGGTTTTGAGGCGATGCATTGTGGGAATCCTTTCATGTTGTTTCTCTCCCTCTCTTGTTAACTTACCTCTCACTCTCTCTCTCTCTCTCTCTCTCTCTCTCTCTCTTCCTGTCTGTCTCTGACTGTCTTCCTGCATTTCCCTCTTTCTCTCTCTCTCTCTCTAGTTCTTGCTCTCCATGCCCCTCTCTGTCCCTTGCTCTCATTTTTCATCCCCTCTCTTTCTCTCCTTCTTTTCTGCTGTCCATCTTTTCCTTTTTTCTGTCTGTCCCTCTGTTCTGCTTTATAGCTGTCCCTTTTTCTCTCTCTATCTCTCTGTTTCTCTCCCTCTCTCTCTCTCCCCATCTATTTTTTGCTGTTTATTTTTCTCCTCTCTCTTTCTCTCTGTTCCTCTTGTTTTCCCTGTCTATACTTCTGTTTTCTCTCTCTCCTTTATCTCTCTCTCTCTCCCTCTTATCTCTCCCTCTTTGTGCCATCTCTCTTTATCTCTCTTATCTCTCTCTCTCACCCACTCTTTCTGTTTCTCTCCCTCCTCCAGAAACTGCTCCACCTGCAGAACTTTAACACACTGATGGCGGTGGTTGGAGGTTTGAGCCACAGCTCCATCTCTCGGCTGAAGGAAACACACTCTCACCTCAGCCCCGACGTCACCAAGGTGCAGCCTAACACCTCCAACATTAACCTGAAACAAACCGCCCGCTGAGCGCACACACCGTCCTGTTTCGGCTCTGATGACTCCTCCAAATGTGCTCCAGTGATGACTGCTTTATCGGCAGCCATTTTAAGTCATTCCACATTCTGTATACTCATTCTATGTCATTCTAGCATTGGCACATCGAAAAACGGCATTTTGGTAGACACTGTTCCATCTGTGACCCACCCAAGCACGATTGGTGGGTAGGATGCCCTCACAAAACTCAGTGTGATGCTGTCCAATATAAAGTAAAGTGACTCTTATAGTCACACGTGAACACACCACAGCACAGCACACAGTGTGAACAATATAAAATTCTTCCTCTGCGTTTAACCCATTCACCTAGTGAAGCAGCGGGCAGCCACCGGGGAGCGGTGTGGGGACGGTATGTCGCTCAAGGCTACTTCAGTGGTGCCGGTTTCTTCACAAGTCCAAATCCATAAACTAGCTCATGTGGTTCCTCCAACTCAAGTGAAGCACCGCCACGTCTTTTCGATGTATCACTATGTCGCTATAGCTTACTGTTCCAATTCCATTACAGCAGGTAACATATGCCCAAGCTAGCTCTAATCATGATGAGTGATATCTTGAAACATTAAAAAACTTGATTTTCTGATATCTTGGCTGTGGCATCAGCGGGTATCAAACTCACAATCTGCTGATGTTATGACCAGCACTTAGACGGCTGTCCCAACCAGGAGCCTCGATGAATATTTTAATATAAGATAAGAAGGTGAGATAAGATAAACCTTTTATTTGTCCCACAAGTGGGAAATTTGCTTTGTCATGGCAGAAAGTGGACAGCACAAAGTTAGGAGCAGCAAAAATTAAGATAACAATAGAATAGAATAGTATAAAATAGAATAAAATAGAATAAAAATAAAAATAAAATACCATACTAACAGTGCAGTATAAAATGTACACTATACAATCTAGAGGTAAAGAACATGGACATCTGTGTTGTAAAATATTTACAAAAATGTCTTTGTAATCTATATATGAATTAAATGTAGACGAAGTGATACGTCTGTACACAATGAGTATATATGGTCTGAATATAGTCCTGTTGTTCTCTCTCCTCCCTCTGGGCAGATTTGGAGTGAGATGACAGAGCTGGTCTCGTCCAATGGCAACTACTGTGCCTACCGGAAGGCCTACAGCGAGTGTGAGGGCTTTAAAATCCCCATCCTGGGTGTGCACCTGAAGGACCTGATCGCTGTGCATGTGGTCTTCCCTGACTGGGTGGAGGACAGTAAGGTGAACATTGTGAAGATGCAGCAGCTCTATCTCACCTTCAGCGAGCTCGTGGCTCTGCAGAGCACGGCAGCACAAGTGGAGCCCAACATGGACCTCATCTACCTGCTCACGGTCAGTATTCCCCTCCACTGACCTAGTACTGAAGGTGGAAGGAGGAAAAGTTGATTACAATGAAATTGTGAAGGAGGTTTTGGCCAAAATAAGCTTCACAAGCCAATTTCAAATATAAAATCTTGGTGTTTTAATGTTAGTTTTACACTACTGTATAGTATAGTACTGTATAGTTTAGTGACTGTATACATTTGTCTATTCAGTAGGGTTCTAAGTAGAACTCAGAATCGTATCTAGTTAATAGAATCAGTGGTGGGTTCATACTGAACTGTTGTGAGGTCGGAGATTTGTACTGGTAACACATTGGCTTACATTAAAAAACTATATATAAGAATATATTTATTTCATGTGACCATGAGACATCTGCCAGACGTGCAGTTTATCAGTCGGTCCAGCATAACATCTGCACAATGAGCGAATCAGGTTCAGAATGTCTGAGTATGACCCCTCTTGAATGTCGATGTTCAGTTCAATATTTGAATGCTCTGATATTTTTTTGGACGTCTGTGGATGCTTGTGGATGTTGCTGTACAGTCATATGTTCAATATTTATTCGATGAAACTTCTCCCTGGTTCTCAGGGGACTTTTCAATGTGCGGAAAAGACGTTCAAAAGACATCTTTTGGATGTAACTTTGCTCTGTGGACAGTGTTGGGTCCATCCATTTTTCATGTAAAACTAATGCAGCATTGTTTACTTTTCACCTTGATTTTTTACTACTGATGTATTGAGAGAACAACAAAGAAGTCTAACCCTCTGTATGACTATGAATGGCGCCTTTAACTGTCATAATGCTGCCTGCAGCTTTCTCTGGATCTCTATTACACTGAAGATGAGATTTATGAGCTGTCTTTGCTCAGAGAGCCACGCAACCCCAAGTCTCTGGTGAGTGTACTAACCACGAAACCTGTGATGATGATGATGTAATGAAAGGTGGTTGACAGGACAAATGATCAGCTAGTTTTCAATTTGTATGCACTCTTTTTTTTTTATTTTTATCAAACACAGGAAAAGTGACCTCTAGAGTTGTTTTCTCTTGGTTGTTACAGCAGTTGTATTGTCTCTCATTGGTCCCTTACAGCCCACATCACCAACCACCCCCAACAAAGCACAGGCTCCTCTTGACTGGGCCTCGGGAGTGACCACCAAGCCCGACCCATCTGTCGTCAACAAACACATCAGGAAAGTGGTAGACGTAAGTGGGCGTTTATTTCCACCAGGGTCTTGCGTCCATTTTTTTATTTTTATTTTTTTGAGGACTGTTGCAGAAATGCTCAATTTTGCAGCGGCATTTCTCCAAAAACATGTGAAGGATTGAGAACTTCTTTAAAACTCCAAATTCAACCAAGGCTCAAAAAACACATTATAGCACTGTTTTAAACTCCTGAAGAGATTTGAAAGGTGGCGATACTGGTTATACCAATACACCAGTATAAAAAGAATTGTCTTGATTGAGCAGGAATATCTTCTTAAGGGGGAGACAGTTACCACTGGCTGTCCTGGGATTTAAACCTACAACCTTCCGATCACAGGGACAAATCCCTAACCACCAGGCCATGGTGACCAAAACCCACAGAAGAGGGTCAGTCTTAACCCACAAGATAAATCTTACACTGCATTGATCTTTACCTACACAGACTCTGCAGTGTCGTGAGGGTGAAAGCCTCAAGCCTCTTACAGAACGCAAGCGTATTCATGTTAGCGGAGGTCATTTAAGATGCAGGAGAAATCGAATGCACAGCCCTTTCGGATTAAATTGAATTTCTTTTTTTTTTTTTCCTTTTCTCCCATGTGAAGTCCGTGTTCCGTAACTACGACCACGACCATGATGGGTACATCTCCCAGGAGGACTTCGAGAGCATAGCGGCTAACTTCCCTTTCCTGGATTCTTTCTGTGTTCTAGATAAAGATCAGTGAGTTGCCACACTGACACCACACCAATCACACTATATATATATATATATATATAAATAAATATCACCTGACTCCCCCCTCTGTGAAGTGCACAAATGTACTTATAAATACACTAATCACTGGGTTCTCCTGGGCTGCAGCTATGCAGAGCTCCTCGTTTTCCCTCTTGTGACACTTCATCAGACTCATGAAGGGCTTGCTGATTATCTGAGTGTGTTCAGTGAGGAAGAACGCAGTCTTGCAATGCTGTAGCCTGGAAGGAACCCGGTTTGGACCCCTGTTCTATGGGAAAAAACTTTACACTTTGTGAATGAAAATTCTTTTGATTATGGATAAATAATCAAGAAATTAACAAGCTTCAGATCTTTCAGGATTGGAGGTAAAAGGTAAGAAAGATGATGTGATTAGAGGTTTGAAATAATTTGTCATGCGACCATTATTTAGCCACATTATTCCAATATTCCATCCAATTTCATTTTATCTTACAAATGTAATTTTCATGCTAGTTTTTGTAAAATTCATGTTTCATCCTATATCAGTCTATAGTAGTGCTTCCCAACTCTACTCCCCAGTGAATCCACCCCTTAACAACCCCTCCTAATGCATTAGAGCCAAAAAAGCAATCAGTTCCTGTGAGATAGTAATACTAGTAGATACTATTTGCAGTATTATTGTTGTATTGCATTCAGCTTCAGTATATAAGTTGCTGGTGTCCTTGATTTAGTGGTTGATTTAATACAAGTGTTTAATTCCTAAAATACTGTTTGTATTGTGTAGTTTAGGCCAACCACACGTTATGCGTTACGTATTCCATTTCCTTCTGTGACTATAATGGGTCACGTTAACCTTTTCTCCAGTGTATTGGGTCTAGATGCCCACTACATGGGTTAGGAACCCCCTGGTTAATATTGCATCCATTTGTGATCTAAATTTCAGCTTTTACTGCATATAGCAGTGCAAGCCAATCAGAGCAGAGACCATTTACATATATCAGTCTTAAAGGCACGGTAACAAAGACAGCTTGTTTAAATGTAAGGGGTAAAGAGAGGTCAGAAAAAGGTCATGTGAACTGTTTATGGGGCGTAAAATGTAGAATAATGAATGACATCTGTAGCGCTGCTGTAGTGTGACTGGGACTCTCGCTCACTAAACAGACGCATCCGAGTGTCATCTTGGGCTGAGCTCACGGATTTGGGTAGTGCAGCGTGAGACTGAGTGGGTTTTTTTTCGCACTCTGTCTTCAGGAGGCCTGAAGGTTATGGCAGGCCATGAAGGACACACACACACGCCACACACACACAGACACAGACACACACACACACACACAGACACACACACACACACGTTACACGGACACACGCTGGTCTGCTGAGAGGTTCATCTGTTCACTACAGCGATCAAATCGTATTAGTACTGAATCAGTGACCGCTCTGCTCTGAACGGAATCTGAGAGAGTTCAGGACAGACTCAAGCTCCAGTAGTTTAATCCTAGACTTTTCTATAACTGTATATTTATAATAAATTATGATATTGATCCTGTAGCTGCTATTATACATGTTTTACTATGTCAAATTTGAGTGAAAATATACATATTATTCTTTACAAATTTGGTATGTTGAAGAATCATGAGTAAAAACAGTGAGCTCACAAAAAAGAAAGCCCTGTGACTGATCAGCATCTTTTAGACCTGTTTCTAATGTAACATTACTAAACAGCTGAACACACACGTGGAGGAGAAGACTAACACCGGTTCTGCCAGTCACCCGATGCCCAGGCTGGCTAGTATTACGCCGAGTGATGAGCCGAAAGGGGGGCATACTACCCAAACAGTGGGGAGACGTCATTTGTGCTGTCTTGGACTCTCGGCCATAGTTGCGACTGGACATTTTAATTAAATTAATAAATTCAAATTGAGGAAAACATGAGAGAAAAATAGAAAAAAGGATACCCTGGTCTTTGAGATTAATTGCAAGTTCTAAGGTTCATAACTATCAAAGTATAATGAGTAAAAAGTAGTTCTTAACTTGAAATGTAACTGCAAGTACAGGGTGGGGCAGAAATAACTCCCACATTTCGAAAAGTCACTGTGGGGACCCCAAAGCAGGTAGAGGGGTGCAGTCCGTTCCGTTAGGTACGGTACATAATAAAGTTTTCAGTCGTCACCATGCCGCGGTCGGGTGAGCATCGAGGCTTTGTAATGGAGGCTTTTTTCAAAAATGGAAAACCTGTAGCTGCGACGCAGAGGGCGTTCCGCACGCGGTTCGGTTTACGTGCTAATGAAGGTGTTCCATGCCGGAAAACAATATTACTGTGGGTTCAGAGATCCCTGTGACTTTTTTCTGTGGGGGTACCTCAAGGCTGAGGTTTTCAAACATCGTCCTCGGTCCCTGGACCAACTAAAGGAAGCTATTCAAGAAGAAACTGAAGGAATTTTGCCCGACATGCTAGTGAGAGTGATGGAAAACTTCCAAGAACGGCTCCAAATGTGTATCAGCCGTCAAGGCCACCATT
>JBBIGA010000001.1:36583461-36599878 GCA_037576975.1 Alestes dentex | reverse complement strand
CAGTGGCACTGTCTCCAGACCATACAACATCGCTGGTCTCACTACTGTCTTGTACACCTTTCCTTTCATTCTTGCTGGCAGCAAATCTTTGTTGTATGATATATCGCAGGTATATCTAAGGATGTACCTCTTATCGCTGATTAAAATTCAAATAAAGATATTGTGGGAAAAAAAAAAAACAAGGGCCAAACCTTACTGACTGTAAATAGTAATAAACCTTAAGGTATCAATATCAATGATCAGTAATTAATTAATAATATTGTAGTGTCAATTTTTTCGTACATTTTTGGCCTGTTATATTCAACAGGTTTCTGAAGATCGCTAACACACACACACAGACACACAGACACACACACACACATTTGCAAAAAGGTCACATTGTATAAAAAGAAAGAGAGAGAGAGAGAGAGAGAGAGTGTGTGTGTGTGTGTGTTTGTTCAGCTTTATCTGGGCTTAATTTGCCAGACTTTGTCCTCTTCTGTTTATATAAAATGCAGTATACTTTTTTTTCCAAACAACCTTCCTGTCTCTGTTGCAGCTTGTGGCTTCATTAAATTTCTGAGTTACATTTCTGCAGTATCACTTCTTATACGCTTGGCCTGTTGCAGGAATGTTTGATTGCACTGGAGATGCCCTATAGTAGCTGTGGGCTAAATGCTTCCTTATGGTACAATAACTGTAGAGTCGTGCCAGCTAAAAATGGCCCCTCTTTATTTCCACTGTTGTGACTTTCTCCATCGTACAAAACTGTAATCTATCATCCTCAGCTGCCCTTAAATGCCCCACTGCGGCTTTATTAAAGGTAGGATGTAGGGGCTGTGATGCAAAAGCACATCCTTCTGTGTTCACAGATGCACTGTGGGGTGTTATTTGACCAAACCAATGGCACCGAGGCAGGGACACGTACAATATTTTCCAGCTGCAGCCTGGTGGTAGGCCTGCGGGGTGAGGGATTACACGAACAGCGCTTTTAAAAGCATTTCTTTGAAATGCATAGATTTTACAACTTTCTTAGGTCATATACACACTGAAAAAAAAACGAGATTTGTTCAAGTAACATTACACTACATTCATGTGGCAGACGCTTTTATCCAAAGTGACTTACAATACAATGAAACACGTTTCAGGACAGTGTGAGAAGACTTCTAAAATCTTTAAGTAGCGAGTAGTCCAAGAAGATAGATGTTCTCTGAATAAATGAGAGTTTTAAAAAACATCGTGAAGACTCATCTATTCAGTTCCACTAGGATTTCTCTGATCACATAATCCCACTAAGACTGGGAGGCCAACACCCGCTTCCTCTAAGTCACATCAAGCACCATCACATCTTGTGGAACAGCTTTAAATGCAATATCATCGACACCTCAACACAGGGTGGTAGTGGGCCAATGGGTAAAACATTTGCCACAATGTTGCAGGTTCGAAACCCACTTTCTACCATTGTGTCCTTGAGCAAGACACTTAACCCTCAGTGTCTCCAAAGGGAACTGTCCCTGTAACTAATGATTGTATGTCGCTCTGGATAAGAGCGTCACCCAAATGTCCCCTTAACCTTTACATTGGTTACATCAGCTAACAGTGGCTAGCATCTTTCAGACTAACGAGGGAGAGGGAGGGCTGTCCTACCCACCCAGAGAGAGCGAAGCCAATTATGCTCTTTTGGCTGTGGCACCACGAGTGGTTGAATCTCCTGATGGAGGGCCAATACTCAGGCCAATGCTCCGATTGTGTATTTAATTTATTTATAAATAATATATTAATACTGAGGAGTAAACAACAGTTTAGGATGGGTCCATTGCAAACTTTAGATCAGTATCATTTTTGGGTTCATAAGAAGGAAAGGACATATTTTGGCTTAGCGACGGACAAAAACACAAAATAGGCTGCAAGATCATCAGTTCTGTCACACTGATAAAGATCTGTTTGTAAAGGACTGTAATGCTGCGCTACAGAACATTACATAATATGACAAATAATATTAAATGTTAGTTTTAGGCCAGAATGCGCCCTTAAATAAGAGAACTGCATCTACATTGAGTCAACATTCAACCCTAAGAAGGTCCAGAGTATTTGACTGGATGTTTTGGCACATTAACACATGTGCTTATCCTGAATGTCATTTAAATAAGCAGGCAATCATGACAAAATGTATTAATAATAGCTTGAGGTTTAATAAAAAGTGACGTTCCTCGTAGCCAGCAAGCTTTTTGCTTCATCAGGTTGGAAACTGAGTTGTGAAACTGGAGGTTACTTTTACTATGCATTTAAGGGCAGCTGGTGGCCTAGTGGTTAGGGAGCTGGCCCTGTGATCAGAAGGTTGTGGGTTTGTATCCTAGGACTGCTGATTTCGTCACTGACGTATCCTTACGCAAGGTATCGTTCCCAGTGTGCCCCTCGTTGATGGCTTCACTTGGTGAGTGGGTTAAATGCTGAGAAGGTGTGAAGTTCTGCTCTGTGGTGTGTTCACGAGTGACTATAAAGACCCAATTTACTTTTAATTTTTAATTAGACTAGAAAGGAAGTTACAGGGAAAACTCAGTACAATATATACAGTATTGTGAACTCTGGGACCAGGCAGCAATGGGCTGGAAAACATGTCAGCCCCTCTACCCATCAAATAAATCTGCTCTTCCTGCCAAATGAGTATGTTCACTGACCTACATTGCACCTTTATCCAAGGCCTACACTGAGGGAATATCCACTGAAATTATTTCAGGATGTTTACAAAGTAAATTGACAGGTGAATGCTCTGTGACACTTTTTTGGGAGGCAGTTCTATGTGAAGTGAATATAGTGGATATAATTTATTTCATAATTTAATATTGCTAATTAAGATGATGTAATGCTCTGAGCAGTCACTGCATGCTGGACTGCACTGAGTGGATTTAACCACATGATGTCACGTCACGCCTAGAAAGAGAGAGAGAGAAAGTGTGTGTGTGTGTGTGTGTGTGTGTGTGTGTGTGTGTGTGTGTGTGTGTGTAGCTATGTATTTGGGCCTTTATAATGCATTTTAGGGGAATGATGATGATAATGCTGCTTATTAAAATCTATAATATAATTGTTTTTTATTTCTGTTACAAAAGTGTTTTTACTTTGAAAAGTTATTTGATTAAACAGTTCTATTTTGGTTATTAAGTTGAGGATTAGCTACAGAAAAGGACTTTCTTTGTGAGTCCTCATAATAATACCAGAAAATATGTAGGAGTGGCACGTTTTGCTGGTTTTCTCAATGAAGTGTAAACACAGAAAGGATTTTGTTTGGTTACCAAGTGTATAGTTAGGTTGTGGTATTATTACTGGTAGGTAATAAGGGTATTACTCAACTTTACTGTTACACCAGTAAATACAATATCCTCATAAATGTAGTACAAAACAGGTGTGTGCATATGAGACTGTTTTCAGTATTATACTGCCATCTAGTGTTGAGAAAGCTACATAATTGTGATTTTGGAGCTCGTGATAGGCGTTTTGTATGCACACACACACACACACACACACACACACACACACACACACAGCTTGTGGCCTAATGGTTAGGGAGTTGGGCCTGTGATCAGAAGGCCATGGGTTTGAATCCCAAGAATGCTAGTGGCACCACTGAGGTACCCTTAAGCAAGGTACCATCCCTACACACTGCTCCCCGGGTGCTGTGTTCTTGGCTGCCCGCTGCTTCACTTGGTGAATGGGTTAAATACAGAGAAAAATTTTCACACTGTTCTGTGGTGTGTTCACGTATGGCAAGTGGTCACTTAGGGACAGATCTGTTTTTCAGGGTTTGGACGGGCCCCTTACTTCCAGTGAAGGGAAATATTAATGCTTCAGCAGACCAAGACATTCTGGACAACGCCATGCTTCCAACTTAGTGGACACAGTTTGGGAAGAGCCTTTTCTATTCCAGCATGACTGTGTCCCAGTGCACAAAGCGAGCTCCATAAAGACATTGTTGCATGAGTTCAGTGTGGAAGAGCCTGAGTGGCCCACAGAGAGTCCTGACCTCAACCCCATCCAACACCTTTGAGGTGAACTGGAACGGAGATTGGAAGCCAGGCCTTCTCGTCCAACACTAATGTCTGGTCATCAGTGTCTGGTGTGTGTGTATGTGTGTGTGTGTGTGTGTGTGATGACCAGAGGTTATTACTTTTTGCAAAAATAGCTAAAAATATCACATCAAACTACTTTGTAAAACTTTGTTCTTAACTCAGCACCTGATGCAAAAACTTTGCCTTGGATACTTATAATCTCTCACATGTACATTACAGACTTTGCAATGGATTTACAGCAGCCTTATTATTCTGTATCGTGAAAACACTGTTTAGATGAAAACAAACTGGAGAATTTTAAGAACTGCCATTCCTTGTCTGTTTTTCTTTTTTTTTTTTTTTTGGAAACAGCGACCCTTCGTTCAGATTTATTTCCCTCACCACTTTATGAGCTGTACCACCATAATGGAGAATAAATTGAACATGGCAAACAGTTAGGTCCCTGGAAGACGGGTGTTTCTAATAAAGTACAAGGCAAATGTACATTTTAGAGTTGCAGTTTCTTCCACAGCCACTTGGGGCCACACTTGCACACCACTCCACCAAATTAGAGTCAGTCCATCATCAGCTATGGGGCAGATTCATTAAAACATCATCAGCATCCCATAATGCTTGCGCCTGTTGCTGGGCGCTGGCCCCGGGGCATGGTTAAGTGCTGTTTGGCCTCTCCTGGAAGGTCACGGCTGGGGTTAAGCTGGGATGGTGTAGCCGCACTGAGAGAGCTATTGTTTCCTGACTGGGCTAAAGCTCACAACATGCTCTGTGTGTATGAGCTGAGCAAAAGAAATGGACAGGAGTGAAAATCGGAGCAGTTATTTCCACCAAAAAAAGACCAGTAAACCGATGACCGGTGGCAGGGTCATAGGGAACCAAGTCTCCCCTCAACACACACACACACGCACACACACACACACACACACACACACACACACACACACACACACACACACAGTTGTTATAAAGCTAAGCTGAGAAATTGTAAATTGTAACCCTTGACCGAAGTTTAGAAATGAAGCTCAGCTTTGTACTGTAACTGAGTCTAATGCTGCTAACAAGTAGCAGCAGCATAAACCCCCATGGCCAACACGTGACGTTTTCTTGCTCTAGCTGTTCTGCAGTTCAAATATGTAAAGCTTCATCAAATATTGTTCCATATAGATGGAGATGAAGAACATCAGCAGTACTGTTGTGGATAGTTAATAATACGTATTTATGTGTATTTGAAGGATAATATTTTGTGTGCATTTGATGGTAAAGTATTCTGGAGTAAACAGTCCATTCACAAAGGCTTCCTTCATGTTAATTCAGTTATATACATATAAGGAGTTAGGGACTCTGCATTCAGAAGGTTGTGGGTTAGAATCCCAGGACTGCTAGTACTGAGGTACCCTTTGAGTAAGGTACTGTCCCTACAACCCCTCCCCTGGTGCCCCTCTTTGGTTGCAGCCCCCCTGTTTCACTTGGTGAACGGGTTAAATGCAGAGAAAGAAGTTCATACTGTGCCACTTTACTTTAGCCAACCAGTAGTAAGCTACCTAAGCCCACCACATACCACATAGATCGTAAATCTTTCAGTCTTTCTTTTACTTTTGCAGTATGCCTTGAGCATGAGAGCGCAATGGTTGAATCATTTAGACATTCGAACTGGCTGCTATTGCTGTTTTTAGCTAGGCATCATTCTACAGTCCATTTTTAGTTGGCGGTATGTGATGTTATATTAGAAACCGCATGAGCAAGTCTATTTGAGATTATTTAACTACTCAAGCAAGTCAAGACTTGCTGAAATGGCACCACAGGGCACCAGCTGTCAGATGTCAGATTATGCACTGTTCATTTTATACGCTTTATTGGATGTACTCTCGCGTATTTGAAAACCTTCATTGAGGGAGTGCTAATAACTAGCCTGCCAGTTGTGCTGGCTTTAAATAGCCCATTATAGTTTAATACAGTGGTTATTGCATTCAGAAATTGAAGTGCCTGAGTCACGACAATGGGGCATATAACAATGCAGGAGTGTGGCCTGAACGGGCCTTTGAAAACAAATGCCGGCTCCTGAGTGATTTGTTACAGGTTTAGGTTTTTTTTTCTCCCTCTCTCTCCACAAGTTAAGGTCTCTTAGCTCAGCACAATGTGATCTTGCTGATGACCTTTCAAGTGTTGCTTTGGAATGTAAGTAGATCACCCTGGAATGTGAAAGAAGGAGACTTTGTTAAAACCAAGCTTGGAAAGTGACCAGCTTCGAGTGGAAATGGGTTCAGTACTTTAACTGACAAAAAAAACAAACTGTTGGCTGGCGGTTACGTTTAAAATTGATACGTCTGCAGCCCGCTGACTATGCCACATCACACTTATCTCCAGTATAGACTTAAATGAGAGTGTGATGGTTGACTCCATCATTTGAAGTATAGTAAGAGTATAATTGGGTTATATTAATGCCTACATTACTATGCAAAAGTTTGGAATAACTTCATGTCGTTTGTATCACATCATTTTTATTCCCATTAAAGCATTTTGTAATGATGTCCGCCTTGTGGATGGAGGTTGTGAGTAAAAGCGGCACACCACGGTTTTCCTGCCATCTGTGATATGCCACACGGTGCTTGCACTGTAATAAATGAACTGTGAATTCGGTGAGAGTAAACAAAATGCTGGTTGTTTGTGTGCCTTAAAAATGGAATTGGGCATACTCAGCATTTTCATTCATGTCACAGTTCATGGCAGAGTTGCCATTGCTTAGTTGTACCATGCAGACTATAAGCGTCTGCGGTTTTTTAATTTCTCCACTCATTTTACCTTAGATTTGTCACTCATTTGTCTCTCTCTCTCTTACACACACACACACACACACACACACACACACACACACACACACACACACTCATATGTACTCACGCACTCATTCAATAGACGCCTAATCCTCTCAGATCTCCTCAGGCCGTGTGAGCCCTTCTATCTTCTCCTCCTTCCTCTCACCTTCCAATTCGCTCCTCCACCCATCCACTCATTCTATTCATCCATTCCACAGCCTCTCGTCCCTCTAATCCTCTTTCAGGACATTTACCTGCTAATAAAGCAAAAGAGAGGACAGGGAAGAGAGAGGTTTAGTCTTTGAGGCAGATTCACCAGAAAATGTCATTGCACTCAGAACATCTAGAAAATTTTACATTTTTTCCAAATAACAACCATTTGTCCTACTTTTTCCCATCTGAATGCATGGTGAAACTATGTGTGCAAGAGTATGTGCATCCTACTTTTTTCATCATCATGCAACCAGCTAACCAACGATTTATAAACAATGCAGAATACCATAGCAACCACTAGGTACAACACAATAGCTAAACCCTAATAATCACCTGGAATACCATATCAAACCACTTACTAACACTTTAAGAACTGCCCGGGATACAACAAATTCATGTAGCAAATCCCTAGCAATCATCTGGAACACCCTAGTAACCACATGGAATAAAATAGTAATCAACTGTAGTAACTGGTTAGTAACATTCTTTTAACCTCCTAAAATACCATAATAACTGCCTGGCAATGGCCTTCACAGTCACCAGACCTCCGCACAATTGACCATCTAAAGGACATGTAGTCAGACAGCTCTATTTACCACCATCATCATCCGTCTTTGCCTATGTGGGTCATGGTGTGCCAACACCTTACTAAAACCCTTTATGTTGGAATATACTGCCTACACTCTGCTCCACACCCATTTGGCCATTTTCAGCAGAGATGCATTAAGCCTTTAGTGCCACTGCTCAAGCAAAAGTACTTTTCTTCTGGGCAAATCTCAATGAGAGATTTACAAATGTTGTGTATTATGTATTCAAACCACGGCTGCAGCTAAGTGTAGATGAAATCTTCAGAGACAAGTCATCATGAATACACATAAGTAAGGACACTTTTCCCTTACTTAGTTGCATTTATGATGGATCTCTCCAGGTCTATCCAGATCTGGAAATAAATTTCAGCAACTGACTTCAGGAATTCAGTACATGTTACTCTAGGAACTACGCTGTATACTATGCTTGTCTGGTGCCTGGAATCTTCTAGAAGAAATGGTCTGGCCAAAAATCAAACTTACACAATTTCCTCCTTTTCCGAAGCATAGCTGATCAGCTAAGTTTGCTGTTTTGGTTTTGCACCAGAGGTACAAGGCTAATATAGCCAACAAGTATTAGCAGTGGGCATCCTACAGGCCTAAATCATTAAACACTATTATGTCAAGCTATTATCTGTAAAAATAGACAAAAGTACATCTTACAGCTAACATAATAGTAACAGACATTGTGAAGCCATTTTTACCGCAAAATTATTCACTCTTATAATATACTTGAACAATGTGGGGTGGGGGTATCTACATGTGTACACTTGTGACAGGCATACCTGTTATCCCTATAAAAATGACATAAGTTAACTGGGTTAAAATCAGACAGCTTTGTTGTACACAGTCGAGGAAAAACACCTGTGCTAAATGGCCCTGGTGGATGGATATCAGCTTTGGCATTTTTAACTACTATGATCCAATTAAACATTTTCCCTTGTAACTGTTATCAGATTAATTAGGATTGCTGGCTCTCTGTTTGTAAGATGCGACTGGGTTGAGCTGCTAGTGAGAAATGAAGGATAAAAAGGGAAGGATGACTCACACAATTCACCCCTCTCCACAATGCCAGCCATGTTATGTCAACATAAAAAGGACCGCAGCTTGATATCAAAAATCATGCATAACTGCTGGAAAATAGCATTTAAACTAAGTACAGTTTTATAAACGTCAACTTGCTTGCTGGTCTGTGAAACTGAAAATCTAGTTCATTGTTTTATTTGTTTGTTTTATTTGGTTTCTTTTTTGTTGTTGTTGTTTTTGGTTTGGTTTGGGTCACGTTTTTGGTCCTGAATGTAGTGTAGAGTTTGGAGGTTCGGGTCAGGATCTAGGTGCGGGATAATCTGGGGTTTGAGAAGATAATCCAATATGCTCTGATGATAGAGCCCATGCGGTCACTGCTAGACCTGCTCTGGGTCATCGCCATTGCCCCACTCTAATGAATTAGTGATAAATACCAGCCCTACAGCTGCCTAGATGGGATGAGAAAGGTCAAATACTTAAGTTAAGCATAAAGACCGATAAACCCCAGCTGCTCAGTCTATTATGTCTAAGAACCTTCATTTGCACATAGGTGATTCAAATGTACCCCCATTCCATCTGCCTGGAGGGTTTAGCTTAAAGTAACATTGGAAATGACAGATGAACTATACCCAAATGGAGCTGTTTTAACAGTGGTGCATTTAGAAAGGGAATTAAATGTGTAGTTGTTGTTACTGTATGATATGGCAAACATACCAGATTAATACCATGGACCAAGGGCATCAGTTTGGATCAAAAAGTTGTGGGTACTATGCCACAGAGTTGTAGTCAAGACCACTTTTGTTTAATTAAAGTCCAGGCTGAGTCTAAAGAGGTTCAAGTAAAAGTCAGGCATGAGTTCAAATGAGAAAGACAGAGTTAAGACCAAGACAGAAAAGAAGAACTGTCTTTGACTCTCATGGGAATGTTTGTCACTCGTAAGGTTTGTGTGATGCTGAAGACACAGTATATCACAGCATTTTTTCTACTTTAAGAAGAGTGCATTTTATCATCAGTGTTGAACTGAAGTAATCTAGATAATTTAAGTAGAGCCACTGCACTTGATTCACTTGTTGATATTGTGTTTGTGGTGAAATGAAAAATGACGAGCATGGATGCAGTATGCTCAGTACGTGCTGCATTTAGGAAAGCATGGGATTGGTCACCAGGCGGCCAGTGATGGTGCTTGCTCTAGATGGATTTTCAAATAATTTAACCAGTGCTTGTTTTCTGAACAAGCTCAATTGTTCAGTGATTTTGCTGATTGTTGCAGCTGTTTTATTTTGTCAGGGTGGTGAGGGGTCTGTGAGTGGTTTCGTTTTGCTGATTAATTTTTTTTTATTCACCGAAAACAGTGTTTCTCCTGGTAACAAATCCAAGACCACAGCCCTGCTATAATGAGTGTAAAAACATATTGACATGTGATAGAAATTGCAAGCTGTGGCAGCTGAGGGCCTAGTGGTTAGGGAGTTTAATGTCATCACTGAGGTGCTTTTGAGCAAGGTACCGTCCCCACACACTGCTCCCCAGGCGCCCTCAATGGTGGCGCCCTGGTTCACTTTGCGAATGGGTTAAATGCAGAGAAGGATTTCACATTATTCACATTGTGTGCTGTGGTGTGTTCACGCATGACTATAAGGGGCCACTTTACTTTTACTTAATATCATTACTCTGATAATGATTAAGGAACAATATATCACATCAAGGATATGATGGTAGAAGGATTTGTGAGGTTCATTGCGAAGTTCAGCCCGGCGACTTGCGGAAGCGGCTGCAGCTTAACTGTAACCTGTCCCTGCGGAGGTTAATGTCTGCAGGTTAACAGGGAGGAAATCAGATTTGGGACGGAGGGATGACTAAGCCTTCACAAAAAGGAGTAGGGAGGCACTTTTTGCGAGTGTAAGGTTTCAACCTCACACTGCATGCCCAATTGACTCCTTCTTCCATTAATCAAATGCGTTGTTTACCTAATCTGTCATAGCATTTCGAAATGCATTAAAGCTCGGGCACAGATAAAACTCAGCATTCTTGCTCGGGATAGTCTTTCTTTCACTCTCCCTCTCTCTCTCTCTCTCTCTGCTTCTTTCCATCTCCATGTTTCTTCCACTCCCAGAGGATTAGAATCCTGTGTGTAATTCATACTGTAAAGTGCTACCGAATCTTGCTCAAGGACAATTCCACCCAACCCCCTCCAGATAAATAAAGTATTATTGTCCGCTTAAGGAAGATTAGCCATGAGAGGAGGAAGGGAGGAGGAGGTGGGGGTTGAGGGTGATTGTGGGGAGAGGGAGGGAGAGGGGTATCTGAAATTGAGTTTAATGCTGCGCTTATCTGAATTCCTCCATTCTTTAATAGTACACACTCTGTTGTGTGTGGCTCAGGGAAGGGAGGGTCAGCGAGAGCGGATCTGCTACTGTAGGGCGTAAGGAGGAAATTGTGAATTGAGTTGCACTTAAAGCCTCTTTTTGTAAAACAAGACCGACAGCAAAGTGAATTGGCATGCCAGGACTGGGCGGGCTAGGCTGGATTTGGGGTATCGGTTGCAGGTCAGGTTTGTACTGTACGCGGCCTAGCTTGTCAGGTCTTGAACAAGAGGCACACATGCAGACATCGCAGTCTGATGCTGTTAGGACAATACACTCCATGTACATTCTGATTTATGATAGTGGTCCTCAAGCATAGGCATTTGAACTGGAGCTTTAATTGAGCCTGAAATTTTAGTCCAAACTTTCTCATCAGGTTTATAGCCTGAAACTAACTCAAGACCAGCAAAATTCTGACCTGAACAGGCTCATTATAAATTGTTTGATATAACCTTAAAATGCTTTAGCCCTAAAAAAAATGTAAGAATAATGTAAGAATCATTTTGGAGCACTAATCTGTACGTTCCTGAATTGATTTGCTGCGTATTTCCCAATTCCTCATGAAGGTGGACCTATTGGATCTCAGTGCATGTGTGTGTGTCTCTATAGCGTGACATGTTAAAAAATGTTTTGAAGAAGAATAAAGTAAGAGTTAAACTGTTAAAAAGTAAACTGTTAAAAGTTGGAGGCATTTTGTTAAAATCTAAATGTGAATCATGAACCTGACTCTGGCCTGACACATACTTGGAAAACTTACATCCGAACTGAATATTTATTCAAACCTGATGGTACTTGACTGGTTGGTTTGGTTGGGTATTCTCAAGTTGGGACAAATATTTTGCGTTCTATTTTGGCAAACTCAGTCTTGTATAACTCAGGAATTTCAGAAGTTTCCACATTGCATGTAGAAATACAATTGCATTATTAAGAGGGAAAGAATAGGTGTAACATAAAAGAATAAAAGTGTAACAATAAAGAGTTCTTTGCACAATGCCATAGAGGAATCAGTTTTGGTTCCCCAAAGTACCTTTCAATGCACAGAACATTTTTTGCAAATAAGATGAAGAAATGTCTAGGAAGAACCTTTGGAAAGTTAAAAGAACCTCCTCATAATGTTCTGTGAAGGATCTTGGAACTGTTAATTGGTTCTTCAGGTGCACATATGGCATCCTCCCCGTCCCCAGCAACATGTTACATGTTTTGATTTTCTAAATAAGTACACATCCTCTACATTATCATGGACAAGTTCTACTCAAATGGGGAGCTTAGCATAAAAACATCAGACATACAATATAAAATGTGAGTTTTTTTCCCCAGTATGTTAATTTAGCAAAGAACACTAATTTTGCATTAATATGTGGAGAACTGTTGTTTATGCAGAGGATGTGTACTAAATTTGTTTATGTAGAGGATGTGTACTAAATTAAATTTAGAAAATTAACAAACTGTAATTTGACCAGGGGTGCAAACTTTTGCATAAAACTATCACCAGCCTGTAGAACCTCTGATACCATGTGGAATCAAACTGGATACAGTGGACACAGTAGATCAAGCAGGAATTCCTTTGATTATACACTATATGTACAAAGGTAAACCCATTTCTGACAATACCATAAGGACCACTTGATTAGAGGATGCATTTATTGTTCAACTGAAAACATGCCTATATAGGCAGGGCTCCATAGCTCAGTGGTTAGAGCCCCAGTAAACCAGGGGTCATGAGTTCAATCCTTGCTGGGGCCTGCAGGACGCTTCATTCTTTGTTAGTATTGTGGTAAATATACCTTCCTGTCATGTGGGAGACCAGGGTTCAATTCCTCAATGGGGAGAATCAATCCTTTTTTGGGGGGCAGCTGGTGTCCTGGTGGTTAGGGAGTTGCCCCTGCGATCAGAAGGCTGTAGGTCTGAATCCGAGGACTGTGAGTGGCGCCGCTGAGGTTCCCTTGAGCAAGGTACCGTCCCCACACACTGCTCCCCTGTTGGTGGCAGTCCACTGCTTCACTTGATGAATGGGTTAAAAGCAGACAAAGAATTTCACATTGTTCATACTGTGTGCTGTAGTGTTCATGCCAGACAAGAAGGGCTACTTTTCTTTACTTTACTTGACTGAGACTGGACAATGGGAATGTCCAGTGTACTGGAAAATTCCTGTGTCCATTCCATTGCCTCTATACTGAGAGTTTAGTTTGTATTATATAATACTGGACAAAGACGTTCTTCCTTTGACTAAAGTGGGCCATAGCCCAATATTTAGACCTGTGTCTCGTACTCTGTTTTGTTTTGTTCGGGTTTCAGCTTTTAGCTTTTAATCGAAGAATCTTAATTTCCTCCTGCTCTTTACAATGGCAGCACTGTCGTTATGGTGACAGAGAGCCAACATGCCTTCTTCCTGTGCTTGAGCTGTTTGGCTGAGTATCAGAATGGACACGCACGCACACACACACACACACACACACACACACACACACACACTCGCATAGTGTTGATTGATTGGGTGATGATGAGTGGTGGGGATAATCTGAATATTTAGTTAAGGCCATCCGGATGCCATTACTTCTTCCTGCAGGCAAGGGTGAGAGAGGTAGCAAGAGAGAGGAAGAGAGAGAGAGAGAGAGAGATGATGGAGAATAATGGAGTGAACTTTTCAAAGGCTCATTTCAGCAGGCCCTTGTTGAGGCACACAGCAGCAAATTCCTCTTACTGGCAGTCTGGTCTGAGGTCAAACTTGCAGAACAGACTCAAGCATGAAGACCATAAGGCTGAGCGATATATCGTTTGTTAATCTCAACCTTTTGACCTTTGCAATACTGATATCGCTGAAGGCTACAACATGCGAAGGATTCCTCTGAGCAATTGCAGTGATTTTACCGGGTGATGTGACTAATCGCAGCTTTGTGCTTCTGTAAGTGTTCTGAATAATTCTGATCATTATGACAGCCTCAAAGTTCCTTGCTCCCCTGCTGTCAATTTCCCAGTCCCTCAGTCCTACACTGATGGCTTCCTAGTTCCCTGCTTCCCCGCAAAAGGCTTCCCAGTCTCCTCTTCACACATCTCTGGCAACCTGTCACCTGAAATCTCATCACCGTCCCCTAGTCCCCCGCTGTCTGCTTAGGGTTTGTCATCGGCGGCTTTCATGTCCCTTGGTCATCAAGGTAAGGCTGCGCAAAACATGACAGTCTCCTCTGCCAGATCCCAGGACGTGGCTGTGGCCCAACCTTTACCTGCACCTCATGTCCACACATCATACAAATGTTTTGTCTTAGCCCAGCCTGCTCAATGACCCCAGACTTCATTTAAGTTTTCCGCATCCTCTGTTAATATTGTTCATGTCTCTGTTTCTGTTCCTGTTTCAGTCCCCCCTGATGTGGTTGCTCCTGTCCTGCTGGCTCCCTCACTGTCTGTCCCGGTCCATGTCACGGTTCTAGTTGTTCCTGTCCCTGTATTTGTCACTATTCCTGCACGTGTACTGTGTTGTGTCTAACCCTAGTCCCGTCTTTAGTTGCAGAATCCTTGTCTGTGTTGGTTTGTCCTGGTTCTTGTCTGCCCACTACATTCCTCGGTTCCGTCTGTGTCCTACGCTTTACCCCTCCTCTAGGCCACCTCCCGTGGCAGATCATTTTCACGCCTCTGGGGTGGTTTGTAACAGACTTGCCTAATTCTGATTTGCCCCTCTCTGTCTTGCCCCATTCTGTTCCACCTCTGTCTGTTACACCCTGTTATTGCTTTCATGTTACACATGCTTTCTCTTTGTTTCGACTCCTGATCATATCCCTGTTCGAAGTGCTTTCTGATTTTCATCTAGAGCTCCACCCCTCTTTAATATCTCTGCCTGTTTGTTTGTAACCCCTCCTTGCTCCAGCTTTTCCATGTTTACCCTTGTGTATTTATACCCCTGATTTGTGTTCGTTCCTCATCAGTCCACTGTAGCATTATCTGTTATTCCTATCTGTTTTCTGTGGTAATACCTTCATTGTTCCAGTGTACTGTTAACCCCTTTGCCCTGCTTTAGTTTGTGTACCATTTGCTTTTTGCCTTTTATTGTCTCTTAAAGTTTGTGTTTTCAAAAATATCTCTTTGCATGTGCATCCGCCTCAAGTCCTCCCTACACCACGTTACACCATGTTGATTATGATTGTGATAACAAGATGGAGTACAATGACTATGACAGATTATCCTTAAAAAAATACCAGTATTCATTCAGCTGTTGTATCTCTCAAAATAGGATGATTAAGAGTAAAGTATTAGACTGAAAATAAAATTATTAAAGAATTACATCACATACCTATTCAACATGTATTATTATCTTGATTATTTTGAGGTAATGGAGAGAAGACCCAGTACAGTCTCCTGGAGCCCCCACAGAGGAAGGCGGGAGTGCCCTACTGAGGAGCTCAGCAGGCCTGCATTTTATTCACTATTATATACACTTCTTTAAATATCACCCTTCAAAATGGAGTGAGATATCCATTTTGATTTTGTTTGATGATATTTCATAAACGGATAAAAATGTTTTCTCATTGGGTTTAAAATGTTGTTTGGATGAATTCCTAAGTAACATTTTTAAGGTTTTTCAAACCCATGGTTAATAGTGGACTTAAATAACTACACAAATCTTGACAATATTGTGTGTATATGCTGCTATGTATATGTTGCTGTGTTTCCTATGTACCATAATCACACAGCAAGTTTTTTTTTTTTTTCTGTGTCAGCATGCATTAGTCTAAAGAATTAATATTCCTTTCAGGCAGGAAGAATTTAATCATTAAAAATTATTGCTGGATCACTTGATTACTAATATAATCCATACTGACAGCCCTAATAAAACCATGGTTTTGTTACTTCTGAAAAATAACTCAGGGTTAATCCAATCATGGTTTTCTACAAGGAAAACGCTGATGAGGATTACTGTTATCAATGCGACTCCAGACATTTAGCTAAACGCTTCTTGGCTATATTGAACCTTTTCTTCTCTGTCTTAAAACAGAAAGGGTTTTGTAGCAGTTTTCTGTTGCCCTAAAGAAAGGTCCAGTCTTATCAGTGCCGTTTGATGTGATGCAGTGTGCGAGTGTGTGCGAGTGTGTGTGCGTCTCTGGTAAATATTTATCATTCTTCAGGCTGAAAGGGCAGGAGGATCTGATAGAGGCACAAAGGCCTACAGTATCCCTCTATAGCAGACGGATGAGGACTGACAGGGGGTGTAATGAAGAAATTTCGTAAGCCGTCCTGTTCCCAGATGACAGACAGGGTGGTGGTGGAACGTCCAAACACATCTTATGGTAGCATTCACACACACACACACACACCCACACACACCTGAGCTCTTGCTGGGCGGC
Organism: Alestes dentex; assembly: GCA_037576975.1. NCBI lineage: Eukaryota > Metazoa > Chordata > Actinopteri > Characiformes > Alestidae > Alestes > Alestes dentex. Next base: position 36,583,509 of record JBBIGA010000001.1, on the reverse strand, counting down.
TGTGGTGTCCAGTGTGTCCTCCAATTCAGTCCTGAGGGCCTCTAACTC
>JBBIGA010000001.1:36568590-36583261 GCA_037576975.1 Alestes dentex | reverse complement strand
GTTTTTTCTTTGTTTTATTTTATAAACCAAAAAAGACTTAAACTATATATATATATATATATATATATATATATATACATGCACACACACACCATTTTAGATTAAATACAGACATCTTAATCTTAGAAAAGCCATTAGGTGTCCCAATTAACACTTAACACTTAACACTAACAGGTAGTATGTATTTGAATATGAAGTTGATGGACACTACCGTCCCACAATTTTTGAAAACATTTTGGCAATGCAAGAGTGGCAAAAAAATATACCTTACGGTATTAGAGCACCCCTTGCATTTAGTATTTTAAGCTGGTAACACACATATCTGTTATATCATCAGTCATTAATGTATCGAGATTCTAGAACCTTTAGATGACCTACAGTTGGTGATCCAACAGTGATTTGTTAAATCCTTTGTCATTTTTATGTTCGTATGACACAGTAAGACCAATTGGAGAGCTACCCAGACTCCACAGGGAAAACAATCCTGATTAGATACTTTTATTTTGGGCATTGCAATAATGAAACACGGTTGTTTCCAACCAAAACTTAATAATAAAATAAGAATAGTACGGCAGCTCGTGTTGAGTTTGAATGCAAAAATGATTCTACAGAATTAAAACAAAATAAAAGTAACTGTTTTTTTATGGCTTAGATATATAGATTTTAAAACATTCAAATAGAAATTGTGCTAAAATTAGCAGAAAATGCCAATTGTAAGTTTAGGCGTATACTGAACATTAGTGTCTAGTGTCATATGAATAATAATCACATTTAGTTTATGTCCAGATGAACTGTGGTTGAGGTACAGGAATTTTTGTATTGGAATGTACCGCCATGTGTGAAATTCATGTGTGAACTTGTTGTGTGTGTGTGTGTGTGTGTGTGAGTGTGTTCATAAAGATCAAGTCTGAGACACTAACGCACTCCAGGTGTGTTGTATATGTTTACATGTATATTATCCAGAATAATCCGAAATGTATATCAAGCAGAATTCCTCAATTTTAACTCTAAAACATCAACAATTGAGTTTCAATAAAATGAATACCCATATTTAATTCCTGTCATATTTTCAAAGTGGAGATCCTCAATCCTCAATTAAAATTAATTGACAAAAATTGTTTATCATTTTAATAGCATCTTGCTGTTCGATAAAATGTTCAAATTAAATGATCTAAATTTGTCATTCAGTGAATAAATTATTATCATGTAAGAAATCAAATTTGTTAATGTAAGAAGTGATTCCAACTTTCTGAGTGGTATTATATATGTGCGTTCCCTACCCAGAACAAAAAAATTATTATTAACAAAACCACAGGAAAACTTTTAGCAACCTGAGAGTGCTTATCACAGAAAAAGTTGAATCTGGCAACCGCTCCAACCTGGCAACTGCTACAATCAGATAATGCTGTCAGCCGGCTTTATTATGAGAGTATTCCCCAAATGAAGGGGTGAAAGATGCACCCTTTCTTCCCCTGGACTGGAACAGAGGTGAAATTGTGTGCGTGTGGAGGGTGTGCATGTTTTAATATAGTCTGTCAGGGTAAATGACCTGTTAAAAGGAAAGCAAAGGCTCCAGTTTTGAAAGAATCATGACAGTCACATAATCCCCTACATAACCCCCCCCCCTCACTCTGTGAAGAGTGAAGTGGGGCATGTGGTGTGTATGTGTGTGAAGACTCCTTTCAGGAGTGGTGAACTGGAGAATCAGTTATTTCTTAAAACTTTGGCCAAATATATGATGCAATATTTTACCAGTCTGTGGTCCTATATATATAGTTCAAATGTGTACTTTGGGGGAGCCCTAGCATTGGTCTTGGTCTTTAGTACTGACCCCATCTGAGGCTGCAGTACCACTCATGACTACTAGGGGTCAGTGTGGTAAAACATTTCTGTCCCATTCACTTCGAACTGAGAATGTCATTTCCATTGCAGGTTAAAGAGGCAGTTGATCACACATGCTCCACACCCTGACTGCTCTTTTAGAATGAGTTCATGACGGGTAGTAGGTGTTAGCACCACTCATGGACATTTAAGCAGCTAGGAAAATAATTGTTCTAAGACAAAATAGTGGAGCTTTGTCTCTAAGGCAGCTGGTGGTCTAGCGGTTAAGACATTGCTCCTGCAATCAGAAGGTTGTGGGTTAGAATCCCCAACTGCTAGTGACACCACAGAGGTACCCTTGAGCAAAGTTCCATGTCCATACACTGCTCCCTGGGCGCCCCCTGTTGGTGGGACCCCACTGCTTCACTTGGTGAATTGGTCAAGTGAAGAGAAAGAATTTCACACTGTGTGCTGTGGTATTTTTATGTTGGGGCCACTTTACTTTAATCAGTTGGCACATTGAGAAATTGACAGATGTAGGCAAGATGTAGACCTTCACACAGGCCGACATCTGGCCTATATCCTAGGATGTAGGCCCTATTAAAAAATGAAAACAAACAAAAAAAACATCGATTGTATAGTCAGGCCATTTAAAACAGAAAGATTATTACAACAGCATCCCAGCACCCCTACATGTCCCAACAAGTGGATTAGTCTTCCAAAGTTTCTCAAAAAAGCCATAATCTTTTGAATCCTAATTGTGTGTATGCCACAGATGGTTCAGTGTGTGGGCTCAAAACATTAGCTCTGTTGTATTACATGCTAACAGTCAAGCTGAGCTGTAATTAGAGACTAGTGTACAGGATACTGAATAAATTGACTGCTGTGGAGTTCTGTGAGTGGCATTGTCATTCTGTTTCCTTGAAAGTTTATTATCAACCTGTTTAATCTTGCTTTACCCAGCCCAACCAACGTTTATCAAATCCATCAATCCATCCTTTCATCCAAGCACGCCAGTCTATTCAAATGTGCAGTGTCTGTTAGGGGTCAGTATGAAAATCAGATTTACCCACCTGCCCTGAGGGATTGCTGATACATGCTCCTGACCACATGATGACAGAGGTCACCGCTAGTTACATAAATAGCTCCTACTGGCCAGATCTCCATCACTCTAATGCTTGTCTAGAATGTCACATCAGGGGAAGTTTACTTTATCGAGATGTAACTTGGCCAGAATACTATTATTATTAGCATTATGAGTTTTAATAGGTATTTAATGGTTTTATGAATGGGTGCAGTGGGGTTTGGCACTGAAGTTATTGAACTATGAACTGAAGATAAAGTATATTTTATCAGCATCTTTGCTTTCAATCAATGGTTTATATTTTGTATATTTTGTATGGCATGGTGTTAGGCCTGGAAAAGCCAGCTGAGTGACAGTTCTTGAGGCCCTATCACACTAATCTACAAATCTGAGTGGAAATTGTACTGGGTTTCATACTAAAGATTTCAACTTCGGGGGCATTTGACAAGCAAATTTGGTTTATTGACCACCTGGATGTATGCGCTTGTGCTCCAAATAGAATCAATGAGCATCCAACATGTAAGAAATGCTCATTTTAGCATTGCCATGGCATTATAATCTCCTTTTTATACAGTCAGCTTCATAATAATTGGCAGCCCTTGGTACAGATGGGTTAGAATTGTTGTGAAAATTTTAGTTTAAGATAAGAGAATTGGGTTTTTTGGATTTTTTTGGAATTATGCATTTTTTAAAGTCAGTCTGTGCCTACTGATGTCAAATTGTATTGTATTGTAACTGGTATTGTATTGTATACAAACTAGGATTCCTTTACAGTAGCCGTAACAGGAACAGGGGATCATACAGTTAAAATAATGGAAAGAAATCGGCTACATTGACAAACTGGGGCTAATGAGGACCAATACTGTTGAATGGGAAAAAGTGCACCTCCGTTACTGAAAGACTTGATAAGCAGCGATGCTTTTAAGACAACGTGGAATTTCATCCTGCAGGTGGAGGTTAAACTGTGCGAGGAGAAAGTGAAAAAAGGTAAAGGGAAGAAAGGGAATGTAAAGGCAAGCAGTCACAGGGGTATCATTTTCTTTAAGCTGGACAGAGAGAGAGAGAGAGAGAGAGAGAGAGAGACAGAGAGAGAGAGAGAGAGAGAGAGAGAGAGAGAGAGAGAGAGAGAGAGAGAGAGGTTAAGATGTTTGCATTGCTAACTCCACTACAAATATGGTCTGACAATACGTCCGTCGTGAACATCATGTAAACTCCGCACCTCCAAGGCTGTTTTACTATAATAAAGACAGCTTTTCTCCTACTTCAGATAACAACAGCCATTCCACTTTATAGGAGAGGGAAAAATTGAACTTTACAGCTCCGGAAAAAAATAAGAGACCACCTAAAAACTGTTCAGTTTCTCAGGTTTGATCTTTTATAGGTGCAAGTACTGAACTGAACAGCTTTTTTAAGAAGTGCTGACTATATTTCTCCTAATTTCCAAATAGAAATGTTGTTCTTTAAAGCAGAATTTTAAAGGAAATGACAAAACATCAGAATAAGAGAAATGATGCAGCATTCACAGAACAAATCTCTTGTTCACTCTTAAACAAAATGGCAATAATGACCTCTGACGTTTTTATACTTTTCCTCATTAAATAAGATTTGATTCAGGTGATCACTAATCAGTACCTCTTAAAGCCTAATTGCTCGTGTAGGAATTTAACAAACACTGGCATGGAATGGTTGTCATGATTGCTGATTTAAAAATAATTTGCAGTGCTCTCTTTATTTTTTTTTTCCCAGAGATGTATATGCAGGTCTATTTAGTGGACATTTAACTGACTTTTGTGAAAAGAGTGGTTGTGCTGTCACAGCAAGGGCATTGCACACATTCAACTTCAGTAGTTTAATATGCACCCCACTGTCATGTCCATTACCAACACCTGCTGAAGAACGAAAAAGTGACTTTCCGGTAACAGGACCCATCTAAATCCTGCATGCATTCTAATTGTAACATTACTCTAATCTAATTACGCGCAGAGGCTTCAGATTTACCTTTGACCTCGGCACTTGAGTCCTGACCTATGGGGAGAGATGACAGCTCTGTTTGGGTGTTTGTATGGCAGAGCGTTGTGTGTGTACCACATTCCAAGTTTGTGATGGTTTACATTTAGGTTGGCTTTGGTTTGGGGGATTATGGTTAGATTTAGGTTTAGGGTTAGATTTAATAGATTACATACAATTATCTTCGACTTAAAGTTCAGGTCCATTTAACAGATATTTACTTGAATGCTTGTCACAAACAAGGTGAGTGTCTGCAAATGATCCGCAGGGGCCACTCTAAAATAAAGTGCTATGAAATTTTGCATCAATGCAGCAAAATATTTGTGCACTTCTTGGAATTAACTTCAATCATTATGTTAACTAGCAACCACAGCATACTGTTTAGGAACTCTGTTGCTTTTCTGGATAATTGTTGCATTCTGCTGTTCTGTTCTGTTCTGTTCTATTGGTACGTTCTATTTAGTTCTTCTTTTCTGTTCTTTTGCATTCCATTTTTCTATTGTGCCGCATTCTATTAAAATTTTCCATACTATTTCATCCCATTCTGGTCTACTATTCTCATCTTTTCTATTCTATTCTGTTCTGTTCTACTCTATTTTTCTATTTGATTCTGTTCTATTCCATTTTCTTCTGTTTTTCCCAATTCTACGTTACATAAATAGTTACATTTTATGACACTGTGTGTCTAAATATAATTTGTTTGTGTTATATTCCATTCCATTTTTACACTATTCTATTCTATTCTATTCTATTCTATTCTATTCTATTCTATTCTATTCTATTCTATTCTATTCTATCCTATCCAGTGAATGGCAGTCAAGGGAGTGCTTGTTTTCTTTACAGTGACTCAGACCTGATCAAATGTGTTGTCTTAACAGACAGCCAGTGGCAGGTCATAGGTGAGGTCAATACGTTCCCAGCCTCAGTCAAACAGGTGCAAGCATGGCCAGAGTTACTTACACACAGAAGCGAGTGTGTGTGCATGTTTGTGATTGTATCCCTCAGGACCATGTTCTACAGGGGCTGTGTGTTTCCTGGAGTCAAAAATGCCTTTGAGATTCAACCTAGTGAAACATGGCCCTTAGCCCTGAAACCTTAACTACACATGGATGCACACACACATACACACGCACTCACACACACACACACACACACATGCACACACACTCACACACAGAAACAGAAACATACAGAAAGTGTAATGGCAATTCATCCAAGACAAAACACCAGACATTAGGTAAGTGTGTGTGTGTGTGCATGTGTAGCTTACAATATTTCCGTCTAAACTGTATTAGATGTTACTGAATAAAATAATAACAAATAACAAATCTTGGAACTGTAGTGTATGGTAATGAATTCAGCTGCATATGCGTATGGGACAGGAGAATGTGTGTGTGTGTGTGTGTGTGTGCGTGTGTGTGTGTGTGTGTGTGTAAGTGTATGAGAGCAGTCCGCAGCCCTTCTCTCTTCTTTCGGCTTCGTCACGCTCCTTGGGCCTGAACAACACCCCCATTCATTGCTCTTCTTCCTCCGGACCCTCACCCAACTACCCCCCCCCCCACTCCCAGCCCATAGCGTGGCCGCAGCCATCGCCTCTAATCTCTCCAAATGTAGCCAGCACCTGAACTACTTAAACGGCAGGGCTTGTTGAGACCAGGCTGGGGGGGGGGGTATGTGTGTGTGTGTGTGGGTGGGGGGGGAGGGGGGGGGAGGAGGAGTTGCGCTGTAAACGGAATCCTGAACCCAATCCCTGCCCCAGTATGCCAGCATTTCCCCTCTGTCGTTCCGAACAAAAGGAGACAGGCACAAATGGCCTGCTATCTGTGTCTTCGGGAAGTGGAGAGCAATTTGTTTTCTATTAAACAGGACTGGTCTGTCCTGGGACATGTAATTTTTCCCCCTTTTTAAATGAAACCCCTTGTCTTTTCATTTTTTCTAACTTGTATCTCTCTGCCCTGATTGTATTTTTGAAAGGCAGTGCATGTATTACTGTCCATATTTATTTTGTGTTTATTTCACCATAGCTTCACTTATTTTAATTCGCTTTTTGGTTGTTGTTTTTCTCTTTTTTGCTGTGTCTTATTGCTGAACCCCAACACATCCTGTCGTATCATGTTGAGAGTAAGTGTCAGTCATGGGTGTTTTTTTTCTTCTTCTGGAGATGGGACTGCTCCCCTTTGCCTCTTGATAGCCTTTTTAACGCAGGACCCCCCATAAACCTGGGAGAATAGCATTGCACCTGTTCCTCTACACAGGTAATTGTAAGAACGTAGAGGGGGAGACCTCGAGGGTAATGGATTCAAAATACGCACAGACTGAATGTACAACTGAAGGGGTTTTGTTGCCCGCACCTGCTGTGGGGGTGATCAGTCTCCCCCAGTTCATGTAGGGGTCACAGTCACTTAATGTGACCCCCCCCCCCTTCCATGTCCCAACACACACATACACACACACACACACACACACACACAAACACACACTAAACCCACATCCCACACTCAACCTCTCTGCTCTCCTACTTTGATTCCTTCTCAATTGTCGGTGTCAGAAACTGCACTGCTAATTGAAGTTCAGGTACTTCTCCAGTGGAAGTGCTTTGTTGGGACACAAAGTACCCAATCACAATATAAAAAGAGGAAAAGCTAACACTCTTAAATATAAAGCTTCCATAGATGAGCCACTTCCCTAAAGAAGCTTTGAACGGATGCTTCTTTAACCCTTCAGAAGTAGAGAGTTCCTATTTTTGTTCTGCTATACTTCAAATGTAACGGAGTAATGACTTTAACTGCAGAGTGAGTTACATGGATTATTGAATGATGTTTTTTTTTATTTACATTCCTTTAAACTCTGTTCTGAGTGTTATGTAAACACACACACACACACACACACACACACACACACACACACACACACACACACACACACACACACACACACACATATACAGTAAACCCCCACAAATTCAGTTCAGAGTTCGCAGCCACAGTCGTTCACGCATTTTTTCTTAGAAACCACAGATATCCTCCGCATGTTCTTGTGCTTTTTTCATAGCAATATATCATTTTTCATGCATTTTAGTGCTGAATTATTAAGAAAAATATAATTTACTAATTTTGTAACATAAAAATGTATGTAAATATAAATGTTTAGTAATGTTGAGAGAACACAAAGAAAGTGCGTCTTGGGATGGTGAAAGTAGCCAATCCGAGAGTGATACTAATTTCTCTTTGCTGCTGATTGGCTGCTGCCCTGTGACGCATCTCTGTCAGATGTAGTCCAGCATTATCGCATCAGAACAGTTTCCTGTGTGGAGTCTCGAGTGTTTCTCTTAGTGTTCTTGCGTTTTTCGTTTTGTTCTTCTTGTATTTTTATTGCTGTAAATTAAATCAAATTATTACTGTATTTACCCTGCTTATACCAAAGAAAACACGCTTGCATGAATTACAGTACAGTCTATACAAGGGTAATATCGGTATTTTACGTTCTAGCACTGCGGGTGACAGCAGTTCAGTGTAAACTGTACAGTACGGATACGGGTTTACTTTTTAAGGGTAATGTATTAAGCTGAGTTTAAAATGAAAGCATATTTGGGAGCACATTTGGGGGCATATTTAGGGTTTACACTATAAAAATAGGCATTTTTAGGCACCTGTTTTTACCACATCACAAATTTGTGATGAGTATTGAACAAGTATCGAACTGAACAGCTTTAGCTTCGTTTTTAAGAACTGTTGACAATATTGTTAAAGCATCATTTTAAAGGAAATGACAAATCATCAGAATAAGAGAAATGATGCAGTGTTTACAGAACTTGAATAATTCAAAGAAAACAAATCTCCTGTTCACTCTTAAACAAAATGGCAATAATGACCTTTGACGTACTTCTAGTTTTACCATCCAACTGGTCACGTTGTGAGAGGAGAGTGTTGATTACAGCAGTGTTCTTATACTTTTCCTCATTAAATAAGATTCAGGTGATCACTAATCAGTACCTCATAAAGCAGAGTGAGGTGTTTGTGTAGGAAATGGTTGTCATGCTCATAGAGATGCTGGTTTAAAAATAAATTGCAGTAGAACTGCAGCACACATTCAGAGATGTTGTGGGGTCCATGCCTCTAGGGGTCAGAGCTGTTTTGCGCAAGGGGGACCCACACAATATTACGTGTATGTTTCACGTCATGAATGATTGGCTATGACACAAAGTGCTATAGATTAAAAGTTTGAATCTCTGGAAGTATCAGCACTTAAAAATGCACTGCTCAGTTAAAAAGCCATGGCTGGAGGGACTACAAAACCCCCAGCAGTGCTGTATTTGCATAGAAATAATTAGACCAAGGCTCACCTTTGGGAAAGTAAGTAAGGGACAAATCCCTTCTTTTTCCACAGAGGAAACTGTTTCTTCTGCTTAAGGAAGCAATTTGTGATTCAGCTGGAGTCTAGGAAATTGTGCTGTCTCTGTCAAAGAAAAGGAAGTGTCTAAAAATGAGAACTTTACAGCAAAACAGCAAAAAACCCATATGTAGTGTATCTACCACAACGTATCTAGAGCCCAGATTTTGCCTCTGTAGTTTAGTCCTCGAGCTGTAAGGCTAGTGTTGCTTACTAGAACTCAACAGTCACCTAAACTTTCCTTTACCTGCTCAAGCCACGTCCAGACACTCCTAAAGGCCGCACAGACCTGACCATATGTGGTTTAGGATAAATACTGTCCATTTTTGAAGCTCACAGTAAGCCGTACGGACTCCTAAACTGCATAAACAAGTCTGGATGTTGTTTAAGAAGGTGGAGAAATGTTTTGGTGTTTTTACGCAAATTATTTGGGCTAATTGGGTGCTTATTGATTATTGAGAGTTTATTAGCAATGTTCACCACAGCTGCAGTTCTAAATGAAAGAAGCTACATTTGAACACACAACATGTTTAGGCTGACTCACCAGATCTGAGGTAAGTGAGAAAAGCGTAAATTCAAACTGTCTCTCACAAATATCACATTCAAACATGTCTCTTATGTCGTTAGCGGTGCCAGCATTGCTGATTTGGGTGGGCTTTCTCTGCTGGGGTATATTCAATATAGTAATCTATAAAAAAAAATGCTGCTAATTTTAGCTATGCTATGCATTTTTGCAGTAGGCCATACAGTGTCAGACATCAGTGTCAGAAAATCGTGAGATGTGGTTTGCGGCAAGTGTGTGATGATTCTGGCATGTAGTTCACACAGTGTTAAATGGCCATAAACTTCAATTGTCAGCAACTCTAGCCTTGTAGCTCCAGTGCAAAACTAAAGGCCCTGACTGGCTGACTACGCTTGGTGTAGGGGAGAAACTGCAAATCAAAATTTTCACTGAACTATCACTATCACACGAACGTAGACACAGGCCTATCACACAGGAGTGGCAGAATAAACCACTGGGCACATATGGCTCAGTTCATTTAGCTGATGCGCAATCCCACAGAGGCCGTAAAAAAGTGACCCCTCTCTCTGCTCCTCCTTTTGTGTGAGGGGGCCTGGAACACCATCTGTGAGGGGCGCGAGGCGTGAAATGTTGGGTAATTACTAGTAATCATCACCCGGGATCAGAAACACAGCCCAAACACGGTAATTACATGATAAATGTGTGTCTGAACACACACGCTGACCTGTAGTCAGCAGGCCCTCGGAGGCACGCTGGGAAAATCAGTGGAAGGATCTGACGTGGCCTCTATTGTGTGAGACTCTGCAGGGGGATATAGCAATACAGAGTCAGATTTCGGCACAAAGGAAGTTGTATGTACGTGTATGCTTGTTTTTGTATATGTTTGGTACAGAAATGAAATTATTAGCTTGACAGAACCGACAAAATGAACCTGGCTTTGTAATGATTTTACGAACCTGACTCATTTTCAATAAACTGAAATAGCAAAACTATTAAGGCAGAATTAGGTCCGGGTTAGGGGACACATTACAATTAGGTACTTGAATATACAGTCGTGTACAAAAGCACCCCTGGTCAAATGACATGTGTGGTTGATTTTCCAACCTCCACTACAGGAAACACACTTCTGCACATTTCAGTGCAGTTACTGTTTATGTGTGGAATTTAATATAAAACATCTGTCCTGTGTGAATGTAGTTTTTTTCAATATGTTAAATCCAGCAAAAAAATAGTTAAGTGCGATCTCTGTAGAGGCCGCACTTCAATTTTGGGCTCAAATTTGCTAAAATTTGTGAATATTTTGCTACTTTTGCATGTCCTAATATTGCTTCATACTAATAGTACATATTACACACACTATATATTATAGTTAGGCACCTGGGGTATAGAGTGTCTGTCAGTTTGCAACCCCACAAAAGTGTTAAGGTGTGAATGTAAGTTTTAGTGATGATGAAGTACAAACTATAGTGCTATAATTTTAGTTATTTAATAGATTAGTTATCTAGATTGTATCTACTGCAGATCTAGTGTAAAGTCATACCAACAAGAGAGTTTAGTCATGTCCCATAGAATGGACCATGGTGTGAAGAACTGAAGGCATCCAGGCGGCCAAGCACCTGTGAAAGGTCTTTTAACTGCAGTGGGTGTGATAGGAAGCATCATTCTATATAGTCAAAATGCAGAAAAAAACTTTTAAATCTTGCTTTTCAGCATATGTTAACCTTGCAGGATGTTAATCCTTTTAATAAGACCTTTCAAAGAGCACAGCTGCAATTGCCACAGCATCCGTGAGTTTCTCAGAAAGGCGGTTGTCCCTCGATCATGGGGCAAATAACTGATCATTTGCTCCTCTACTGTTTAAATGCAAATAAGCAACAGCAGAGCAAACATGGTTATGTTATTTCTTTAGCTCTTTTTTTTTCTTTACCCTTCCATACTTAACAACCCTTCCTCAAATCTATCTTTATAACCCGAGCACAATGCGGCCCAATGACTGGCATTTAAATTCTAAAAACTTCACTCTTCCATAATCTGATAGACATGCAAAAAAGTTTTTTTTCTTTCTTAAAACCACAATCCCAACATCAGATGAGGAGTCATATTAAAGGAGAAAAAAACAGCATTTGCCTGAGATTTGCCTAACCTCTGAAAAAAAAACAATAGCTACTTCGTTGGGGGAATATTTTATACATGGCGAACTTCAAGGCGGTTATACAAATGACATTTCTATTGCAGTTTCTCTTCTATTGAAAGAGGATATTAAACATTGTCACTGTTGATCTGTTTATTCATTACCCCGAGTCCTGCCCAAAACAGCCAACGGATGCAAAAGCTCGGGGAGGGGCTGGGGCCAGCCATCGTCTCTCCCTCTCTCTCTCTCTCTCTCTCTCTTTATACCAAAGGAACACAAACAGCAACAGGAACCTAGAACAAGAATATCATATAATCATCTCCATGCATCACTATTCCAATATTAATGAAAGTGTATTAAAGAAAATAAGGACTGGTACACCATATAAAATTTGCTATGGAGGTGACCTGACAGTTCCTGGTGTCACCTGTAGATGGCAGCAGTTGCCAATCCTCCAGTTTCATGATTTCTGAGGGGATCTGTGGGGAAAGGCCTTACCTAGGTCTATGGTGGGAGGACAAACAAGAACAAAAATTACAGTTGAAGTGAACTGGCACTTTTACAGTCAGAAAACTCTGGTTAGGTTAACCTTTATAATTTTGTGGCCTAATTCAAGTACGTTAAAGATTGTAGTCATTTACAGACTTTTTCTGCAGCAGCTTGCTGCCTGAAGTGCTGCCTGAAGTTAATGTGCTTGAATGCTATGCACTGAATGTTAATAAATACTTCTACTGTAGAAGTCCCAGACCAAAGCAATATCCAGTTAAAACATATATAATGTGTTTCAGTGTGATAAAAATGCAATGTGCATGTTTCATCACTATTAAGTCAAACCACGCCACTGGCATCTGATGTTAATTTTTATCTATTTGGATTGAAATAATTACACATCATATTTAGCTGTCTGACACCATACTGGTCAACAGCTTCAACAGATTCCCAAGAATCCTTTGCAGTGAGATACACACATTTTGGTAAAATACATATTTTTACATATAACTTGAATGGGTGTACAGTTGTGCCAGTATCTATATGATGTACATGATAGATTTTAGGGGCCCAGCTGCTACCCCTCTGCCCCATGTGCCCCGGTGTGAATAATTTTCTTCCCATTTCCACTGGCAACCATTGTCTAAATACTAATTAAGAAGACATATAATACACTAATAACAATGACAATAATTATACTACTAGTCAGGTTAGTCATGTGCTGGAGATGTGCTTTTGCTTTGGAAGAAAAACCATTGTGATAATACACCAAACATGGGAAAGCTTAGAGAGGAAGAAAATACTATGGTTAAAGTAGAAATGTACTGTTTTTCTACGTTTTAAAGAGTTCCCCTTTTTTTTAGAACATTTTTCAACTGGTATTTCCTGCTCCATTTTGCTGAGCATGATAAGGGTTGCGTATGGTTTGACCCACCAAAGGAATTTTGCTCCAGACATAAATAATACATGAATTCAACCAGCTTTTAAAATGCTCAAACAAACCATATGGCTAGAGTACATTGTACTTTCCTTGATAGAATTCGATTAGCAAGCAGTTCCATCGAATCTAACCATTGTACAGCACTGTCCTCAGCAAACCAAGCACATCTGAATGCAAAGGGCGATGCAAATGCAATGTGACAAAACAAGTTGATGACACGGAACGATAAGGTCCAGTGTTACACCATGGCGAGGGCTTATCACACCAGTGTAATGGCAGACATAGTATACAAACACAGCCTCCGTTATCAGCCTCTTAACCTATCAAACTGACCTTGGAACGCAGGGGTATAATGCACAGAGGCTGATAGCTAAGAAAATCAGTAGTGGGAAAGGGAGGCTCACATACATGAGGCAAATCACCAGGTTTGTAAACAGTGGATTGGAAATGGACAGTAACCCCATGCTTAGCACAAAAGAAAACATACCATGGGTCGAAAAAGGGGGAGAAAAAAGAAACTAGGCCCAAAGTCGGCCATACAAAAGTGGAGCTATGCGCGGAATGCTGTAATTGCAAGCGGCAGTCAGAGCTGCCCGAGGTTTGCCTGCGATCGGAGGCATTTCGATCAATGTGTCACTCATTACTCCCAGGCTGAGAATGCGCCGCGATTGTTCTCGGCTGGTCGAGAAAGCCACCCCTCCCTCCTTCATTAGCGATGGAGAGAGATCATAGGAAGAGCGTAATGAAAGCGGGACCACTTGCTCGGCTTTTTGTCCAGCCGAGGACACGGAGGTGACACATAGCAAAGGTTTCGCATCCTGGCAACAAAGGCCTTTCGCTCAGGCTCTAGAGTGGCATTCATTCCCCTCTGCGCTTAAAGCGAAGGCCTGTAAAAGGAATAGTCTAACCATACATTCGAATGTAAATGTTAACAGTAGACGAAGGTAATAATCACCAGTTAGCATGATAACATTGGACTAAAGCTAATCGGTTACTATTGGCTTTCATTCACTGTTAGCATTAGCATCGCTGACTGAACTATTCCTTTAAAAATCAAATTTAAGAATCCAATTTCCCCCCTTACCTCAAACATAGCTGATCTCTAGTGTCTGAGGTTTGCTTCGTTAGTTTTGCTGTGGAGCTATCAAGGAAAGTACATGCAGCTTTGCTAATGTGTGCCTAAGTAGCGTTGTTTTCGTCAACGAAAATCATGACTAAATATCGTCGTCGACGAACATTTATCACGTGACAAAAACGAGACGAGACGCAACGTAAATGCTGGTCATG
>JBBIGA010000001.1:36530691-36542189 GCA_037576975.1 Alestes dentex | reverse complement strand
ATACTCTTTGGAAAAACACAAATATAAAGGTTGAAATTAATGTCATTATAATTTTTTTCTCTGCTAATTATTAAAAATAATGTTGCAGTTGTAGATTTATGAATGTTATGAAAAGTTGTAGCAACATTACATCTTGGGACACTAAACCTACTGAAATGGCACCAAATCTGTAGAATGACCCAACTAATAAAAATAGACGTGATATTTGGGTTTCCATCAGTATTAGTATTAGTCACCTAGCAAAGGGAAAAATATCCACCGTAAACTAAATGTTGTTTTTCCTAACTTGAAGATACATCATCAGAAACGGTATTTCCTAGTCTTTGAACCGGTTAATCACACCCTCCGGATTTTTGTTGGAGCACTGTAGGAGTTGAGTAGGCCAATGTAGCAATGGTTTAATTTTTCATTTTGGCAGGAGCGTCCCTTTAAAGTTAGATGATGTTTCATAATGTACTGTTTTAATGAAACTGCTGAAAGCCACTATAACATATACATTAGTATTGGCCACCCAATACATCATTCAGGTCCTCTCTGTAATTGAGGCCTCTAACTCATGAGTGAAGTTTCAGTGCGCTTGTAGCCATTAGCAAGAAATCCTGCGGTTGTCAGCGTGCTGTGGTTAATGCCCTGCTCTAACACACACTGCCTCACCAATACATCTCACTCGGAGAAAGGTCACAGCTGGAAGCCAAACAGACAGGGCAAAGGGACATAGATGCAGGGGAGGGGGTGGTCTAGCTTTACGTTCCTGTTTTTTACAGTGCAGTGTAAATAACAGGAATGCAAGGGTGACCTGCAGAAACCACTGAATGCTTGACTTTTTGTAGTATTTTTAAAAAGTTCCCTCAATCAGAAACCAAGTGAAGATATTTTAATGTTGATCACCTAAAACTATACCTATCACCTAAAACTATAGGTTTCTGAAACCTATAGACACTGTCCCACAAAAATGTCATACTACTCACACATATTTTTTAAGAAGTTATAATAATAATAATGATGGTGGTGATAATAATAATAATAATGATAATAATAATAATAATAATAATAATAATAATAATAACAAACAACAACAGCAGCAATAATATTTACAATAATAGTAAGAATAATATTTATTATTATTATTATTATTATTATTATTATTATTATTATTGTTATTATTATTCACCCTATGAGTGCTGGGATAGGCTATAATAGTTTGTCACTGGTGGAACAGGGACAACATCTCTTGATTCACTCTTTCAGTTTCATTTTTTGGACCTGTTGAATAGCTGTCTGTCAATAGATGATTAAATCAGTGGTCATGAGTGTTTTAGAGTCTTTGTACCTATGAGATGCTGGAGTGGCATGCACAGATACACATACAGACACACACTAGTCACTGGTTTAAAAGAACTTTTCAGTAAATAATAAAAACTGTTACAAGCATTGCACAAAATGCTGCTAAGCACATTTTTGATTTTTTTTCATGTGTGGTTTTTCTGCAAAATACAGGCCTGATGGGTTCCTACATACCACCACACATATGTGCATACTCCATTTATATTTCAATTGTGACGTGTTTGGAAACCCATAGAAATAAACTGCAACACACAAACATCCCTTTCATTCCTTCTGGAGAAGTGCAACCAACCCGATGAACACATCCTAGCAAATCCTTTTTTTATCTGTCTTTATCTATCACACTCACAGACACTCGGGGTGGGAAAAAAGAAAGAAGACGTAGGAAAGAGAAAGAGAAATGGCACGAAGAAGACATAGTGTAGATGGAATAGCAGAAGAGGAAGAGACAGAGTTGGAATGAGATAAGAAGCTCGTGGCACTTCAATTGGAAAAGAGTCTCTTAACCCATATAATTACCTGTCTTTTTCCAACCCAGATTGGAGCAGCCAAGAGATTAATGGAGATACTTTAGAGTCTGAAGACTGTACTTTGGGCAAAAACTATACCAACCCCACCAGGAGATCTCAGTCTGCACAACCACATAACCAATTCCTAACCTTGCTAGACCAAACTAGCGCAGCAAACTTTGTGTAATTGGCTTGTTTTTGTAACAACATCTGCGATATGAACCAGTGGGGCACACGATCACTCATTGGGGAAATACGCTGGCCAGTGCCAGGGAAAAGCTTTGCCCACATGATCTAACCCCATAATCTAACAGTAATCCAAGGCCAACTAATCAAATATTTACAGAAGGCCAGGCCCTAACAGTGCAGAGCTATCCATCAACTATGACACCCATGTTCCCCTTCCACCCCACTACTCATTACCACACTGCATCTTAATCTACCTAGGCAAATGAGGCACATGTGAGTTGGCCAGGGCAGAGAATGATAAACAAATATGCATCCATTGTGCCTGCTGATGGGAGGTACAGACTTGGTGTGGAGGCCATTGCCAAATGTGTTGTGTGTGTGTGTGTGTGTGTGTGTGTGTGTGTGTGTATGTGTCTACTCTGTTAATAATGTATGTGTATGTGAATGGTAGTGTTTTGTCAGCATCGTCAAGGTGAATTAGCATCGCATGGCATGGTCTTTGTTATAAATCCCCATGCCAAGTGCCACACTCATTTGCACAATGTGTGTACCTGGCCGATGATGGATCAGCAGCTGAAACACAGAGGGGGCAACCTGTCTTACACTGGGAACACTGAGTCTAGTAGTTCATGATAAGAAGGCTCGCTGTTGCCTTAGTGCACTATACTTCCTTTTCATCCAGGTCACTGAGTCGTCTTGTAGTAAATCAGAATCATGTCCAGTAGCTTGATCTGCTACCAACACTCTATCAAGCTAGCTTTCTAATGCCAGGAGGGCTAACTTTCTTACTCTTGGGGGCTAGCTGTCTGAAGAAGTTTACTCAGGGTCAAGGGAGGTCACGGGGCCTGTCCATGATCTAGAAACATGTGGGGAAAACATGTTCAACTTTTGGTGCTGGATTGCTGGACCTAATAAGAGAATGTTCTTCTAAATCTTGCCCCCAACTTCTGTCTAAAACAATCTAGTTAGCAAAACAGCTAATGTTATTCCTTCATTTTTAGGAACTGTTTTACAGGCACAAGATCATGTTTATAACTTGCACACATGTTATGACAGGGCTAGAATTCAGTAATATGGTAAGAGAGGGCTAGTTGTCAGTGATATGTGAACAGAGCTGGTTATCAGTGATATGCTAAGAGAGGGTTAATTATCAGTAATATGCTAAGAGAGGGGGTGCTTATCAGTGATATGGTAAAAGAAGGGCTAGTTGTCAGTGATAAGGGTGGATTGGTTGCCAGAGATGTGCTAAGATTTGGGTAGTTATTGATATGCTAAGAAAGGGCTAGATATCAGTGAAATGCCAAAGAAAGAGATAGTTGTCACTGACATGCTAACAGAATGACTAGTTCTCAGTCAGTTACAAAGAGTAAGGTAGTTGCCAGCAATATGCTAAGAGAGACTTAGTTGTCAGTGATATACAAAAAGAAGCTTAGTTGTCAGTGATATGCTAAAAGAGGCTTAGTTGTCAGTTATCAGTGATATGGTAAAAGAAGGGATAGTTGTCAGTGATATGCTAAGAGAAGGGCTAGCTGTCTGCTGCTATCAAGACTAGGATTTTTTTTTTTCTGGAAGCGGGGTAGCCCCCTACTGTACAGTAATCCTCTGGTGGGGTCATTCAGGGCCGTGGGCTGCTGGCACTACTGCTGCTGCTACTGTGCCCCCATTACAGAGCCCATTTGTATACCACGCTGTAATTACACGGCCTCGAGCCCTGAGGCATACAGTGACCGATCTCACCTTTCAGAAATATACGATTCAAACACAATATAATTATGGCTGTATTAAATGAGTAATGAAGGCGCCCTGCACCGATTTCCATTCTCAGTTGTCATTTGTAAATATTTCTGCAGTAATTCCTCCCACATTTATTCCACCTCGCAGAAAGCGAAGGGATCGATTTTTGCTTTAGCCAACAACAGTTCGCGCAATAAAGGTGCGCTGAGTGAAATTCTTTGCTTAATTCTTAATTATTTATTCGGGGTTGGTGGGTGTGTGGGGGGTTTAAGGCTCAGCACAGTGATTTGGCTCTACAAATTCAATCATTCAGACTCCCTTATGCATTTATCCATTTTGAAGATTGGTGGCGAGTAAAGGCCTCTCCACAAAAGCTTCGCATTATAGCCGAAAGCCACATTCGCATCATGCAATCATCACTGAACGGCCTGTTATTACACTGCCTGCTTCCAACATTTTCCCCCCACTTTTAAATGCTCTAAATCACGCCGTTATTTTGAAATAAAACTCTCCTGTGCTCTCGAACACCCCGTACGCCTTTTGCCAGCGCCGCTGAATTCGATAGGCAATCCATTTTCCCCCCTCTGAATAAAGTGTACCCTTTTTTATTTGAGATGAAAATGTCAGTAATTTATTTAAGATTGATGACTTCTTACATTTGTACCCAATAAATGAAAAATAGATGAGGTCCCAGTTTTTCCTCTCTTTCTCTCTCTCTCTCTTTCGCTCTCTCTCTCTCTCCCTCTCTCCCTCTCTCCCTCTTTTAATATTTAAGGCAATATTAAAGCTCTCACCCAGACCGTGGAAGTAGTTTTATTTAAGAGGAATAAGACTATTGGGCATTGTTTGCTGAGCACCTCATGCATATTTGATACGCTTTTCTCGCCTCTCTGAGAAATTCGAAGGCGCTGGAAATCGTTCCTGTTTTTCAGTCGGTACAAAAAGACTTAAGAGGAGGTAAAATTGCATTGCTTTTGCTCCCTTGATGCATTATTTCCATTGGCAGCAGCGTTAGGGAAATGCAATAGGGCTTGTGTTTCAGAGCAGTTTGATAGGTGTGTATTTGTGTGTGTGAGTGTGTGTCTGTGTGTGCTTGGTTTTGTGTGATGGAAAAAAGCAACACGTCACTGCTGTATCACTGTTTCAGATATTATTTTGAGAGAATAATATGGTTTTGGGAAAATAATTAGTAAAGCCTGATATCAAAATGGATTTTTACCTTGTTCATGCTCAAATTAAGCCCAATTTATCCAAACTAATCTGAATTTAAAAGACAAAATTCTGTTTTTTTCCCATAAAAATTTAATGATTTTGTCCTCTATGTTTTGATTTAAGAGGAGAAACATGAACTAATAACATCACGTTTCACCCTTCTATGGTCAACTGAAATACTCAGCTGGCTCTGAGACTCTCTTTAAGCGCCCTCTCAAGACTCAGTTGTACATTAGTAATTTACCTGGCTAAGTTAAACAAAACCAGAGCCTGTTCTATTGCAAGGGTTTTAACCACTTAGTTAAAACAAGTTTCGTAGAGTTTTAACCACGTAGTTAAGATCAAGTTTCACCCTCATTTTGCTCTAGTTTCTTTATTTAAAGATTCAGAGTTAATTGTCATTGTTCTTAGAAAATTAAGACTTACTTATAGTGACTTAAGACTGGGCTTGAGACTTGCTTATGCGGACTTAAGACTGGATCTAAGACTTGCTCATGCTGACTTAAGACTGGACATGAGACTTGCCTGTCCTGACTTGGGACTCAACTTAACACTTCCCCGCATGGGCTTTGACTTAGGAATTAAGTCTCTAGACTTCATATCGTTCCCACCTCTCTGTTACGACTTCATCCATTCATTCACCTATGAACATATCAGCGGTAAGACATGGTTAAGTGTCTTGTGATCCTACAACAAAGCTCCGTGTCAACTAATTGACTCTTTTGTAATGTTGGGATAGCAACACTCAGCCTTAACCAGAGTTAGAGTAAACCTCTCTAAGTAAGTGATATTTGGTAAGGTTTGGGAACAGGATCCTAAAGTGTGGCCATGACTTAGTAAAGTATAGGAACAAGATAATTAAGTTGTGGCTGTTGAGTCCTGGCCAGAGATGTGAGAAGAGTATTTTAATGCGTAGCCAATATTTAGCAAAGGTGTGGGAACAAGATGGTAGAAGTGGCCGGCATTTCAACCATTCTTCAAAAAAGGACAAAGACATTAAAGTAAGTGGAGGAAGAAAGGTGGGAATAACCTCTTTATTTTCTGTATATTCTGGTGCAAAAGTTCACGTCAAAGTCGAATATGTAAACATTTGTGAAACCATCATTCGGCCTTGAGACATATAAACAGGGGTCCGTTCCTTCTTGTGTATAAAGGCCTCGTGATGGAATCTGGCTTTATTATGAGGCTGCTGTTTGATTATACAGTACAATAAAGTAGCCCTACTGCAATACTGGCACGGAGTCATTGTGAGCTGCTTTTTCAATGAGTAGTGGCACGAGCCATAATAGGCAGTTTCCTCCTGTGGAAAACACTGATATCTGTTTCTGACTGATCGCACCTGTCAGGGTGAGTTGAGTAGTACTTTTGCATTCTAGTGCTGGTTAAACTGCCATATTGTGTGTAAGTGCATCGATGTTCGCCTGGCGCAAATTAAATCAAGCCCTGTGTTACCCGAGAGAGAGAGAGAGAGAGGGAGAGAGAGAGAGAGAGAGTGAGGGAAAGAGAGAGACAGAGACTGAAGAGAAGAGCTCACTTTATCTCTCTCTCTTTCTATTTTCCTCCACATAAACGTCATAAACGTCACTTGGCAACCTCAATCATCCCCCTCCTCCCATCACCACCACCACCCCACCATCTCCTACTAGATCCAAAATTACCGGCAGCTGAGGAGCAACGAGTGGCCCCAAACACAGCTGTCCAAGCCCGAGGGAGGGGGACGAGTGGAGTGGCAGATGAGGGAAGAGAGGAGGAGAGGGAGGCAAAAAAAAAAAGAAAAGATCTTAGCGAGCCGGCGTGAGGACAAAGCGGCTGAAGAGGCGCTAGCTAATGCGGGCAGCTGGAGAGAGCTGGATGGTGCCCAAGGTTACATAAGCTACTACAGGCTGAGAGAGCTGATTGGCGGGATCAAGCCAACACTTTGGCAATGAGAGCGAACAGATCTAATGACTGCTTATCATAAAATGGCCTTCGCCGCAAACTTCAATGGGCTTGGCCTATTATGGCTGAGATAGGGCTCTTTTAAAGAGAGAGATAGAAAGAGAACCAGAGAGAGAGCATTGACAGGGGACAATTATTGGCTGTATATTGACAGAATAATAAATAATTCTAATATGCTGACTGAATTTTGACGTGTTCGCTGAACTGGTTGACTGTACTGTATTAATGTAAAATCCGTGGAATTTCCTTTTAATGTCCACAGTGTTGGGTGAGTGTCCAGTCTTACACTGAAGATGTTAATTCAACTCTGTGGATGTTGCTGTCTTGTCACTTTTAGAGCCTCTGAGATGTTTTAGGATTAAGATAAAGGCCTAAAACCACCACAGCCGTCTTTAATTCATCCTTCAAACCCATGACCCCGTCCCCACCCGGCAACCTCAGCTGAACAGATTACGGCTGATATCAAATCTAGCCTCAGGCCATTCTATTTCTGCACAGAATCTATGGACACAACTGGCTGTGCGAAGCTTGCACTGGGATGGGCTTCCAGGCCCACCAGATGGGATCCGTGTTGTAATTCAGGCCCGGAATCCCCTCATGGCTTATTCAGATGACGTTAGCTGACACTCATTTGCTTACAGGAGACAAATTAAATCATGTTCATGTCAAAAAGAGTTCAGAGCGCCATCTCCTCAGAGGCGGACATGCAAGCTCTGTGATTTGCATGAGCTTTGGAGGTAAACAATGTTTCCTGAGAAGCAAATGTGGCCTTTTTACTAACAATGGATTAACATAACAGCGTCAATGTAAATGTAAAGTTTGGGACTATAGGCCTGCACAATATAGAGTTAGTCACAATGCTGGCCTCAACAATACTGATATCGCAGAAGGCTGCAGTATGCAAATGAGCCCTCTAACCAGTCACATTGCAGGGAGTGCCCTGACCAATCATAGTACTGGACGTGCATTTTTGTAGATATTTTTCAAGAATTCATGCACAAGGCAGAAATCACTTGTCATGTATCTTAGGTTATATACAGGAATAACTTAGTAAAATGAGTTAAACTAGCAAGCGGTGTTTTTAAAACAGGCTTTCACTATCTGAATATTTTGAGAACATCACTAAGTTCTCATTCATTGTTAAATAATATACTGTAATTACTTACCGGGCCTATTTATGCTTTACCTTGATCTCCACTTTTGAAATATGAGGCTTTATTAAAAAATCATTTTAATATAAATTAATTCAGATTCATTTTACACTAATCAGCCATAACAATAAAACCACTGCCAGGGAAAGTAAATAACATTGATTATCTTGCTGCAGTGGCCCCTGTAAAGAGGTGGGATATATTAGGCAGCAAGAAAACAGTGAGTTCTTGGAAGTTGATGTGTTGGAAGCAGGGGGACTTTGACAAATATCAAATTATGATGGCTAGACGACTGGTTCAGAGCATCTCCAAAACAGCGGGTCTTGTGGGGATTTTCTTGTATAAAGTGTGTGAGGAGTGAAAGGTGGTCTGATTCAAAAAAGATCTACTGTAGCACAAATTGCGGAAAAAGTCCCTATTCTGACCACTGTCCTCCTCCAATGGGCATGCAGGCATTCTGGGCACATCTACAGAGAGGGGACAAAAGTGTTCAGAGACTTTTGGTGGGGGCAGCTGGTAGTCTGGTTTTTAGGGAGTTGCCCTTCCAATGAGGCACCACTGAGGTACCATTGATTTAAGCACCGTCCTCACACACTGCTCCCCAGGCGCTGTGTTGCTGGCTGCCCACTGCTTCACTTGGTCAATGGGTTAAATGTAGAGAAGAATTTCATATCGTTCACACTGTGTGCCGTGCTGTGGTGTGTTCATCCATGACTGTAAGAGGCCATTTTACTTAACTTTAAAATGCAAATAAACAGTTAAATTCTACACACATAATGTCTGTTGACTTTGTACCTACAAACAAAATAGTATGAATTATAAATCTATAAGTATAAACAAGGATATGAAAAATAAAAGTTTTGCTAAATGAATACAAAGTTTTACATCTCAAAATTAATACAGTTAGTACTTTGCTCCAAATATGTTGGCAGGTATAGCTTTGAGACATCTGCAGTAAAACAAAATTAGCTTATGTGCAGTATTGTGGTTCAGTTTTGGCCCATTCGTCCAAACTGTCTCCCCAAAATTGTTAGGGACCTTGTTGATGGACTTCAAAATCCCTTCAAAAATCTTCTGTACATTTTTCAGTGGATTCGAGTCAGGAGACTGGCTAGGCCAGTGTTTCCCCACCCTGGTTCTGAGCAGGAAGGCATTTTTTAAAAAGCAGTCTTGAGTTGGTTTGGCTTTATATGCGGGGTTGTTGTTGTTGATACATCTTCTCCTCAAATTCACTTTATTAGTAAGCTGGATTAAAGTGTCCTCCAACATCTCGTGGTACATCGCTCCATTCATCTTTCCTTCCATGACCTAAGAGGCCCCAGTAAGTTTGCCGCATTTTGACCAGCTGTGTGAATTATGTAGGCCAAAATAATGCAGGCCAAGGCTTTAGCCAGATTTTCTGCTACAGTTGAAGTGCAAAGCAATGGCAGCATGCAGCAATATAATGGTGATACCAGTATTTTGTCCATGTTGTGCAACCCAAGAGCCTACTATAAAAAAGGATAGAAAAATACATGAAACAAATGCTTTTATCTTTTTCTCTGACAGAGAAATAGATAACAGGATGTCAAAGAGATAAACACACTTTGGTCAGACAAAAAGCATAGTGTTGTTTAGAGCTGCAGCCTGAAACATTTACTGCTGTGTGTTTTTGAAGGGCCTTGAAGTGCTGAAGTTTTACAGCAGGTTGTTAAAATAAGGGTATGTCTTAAAGTGCGTGTGTTTTAAGGGTAGAGAAATGCATAAATGAAGGTGCCAGTTCAGCTTAGAATAGAAATATATTTATATGTGTAATAATATTTCATAAAACACGTATTTTGTAACTTAAATTCTTTTCAAGTTTTTTGCCACAAAATTCTAACAAAAGTCCCCAAAAGCTCAGTGTACTGTTTTTAATTGTCTATTTACCACTTATAGAAATGTAGAACTATGTCTGATATAAAATTGCATATTCAGTATTTGTGACCTTTACCAAAATAAATGAGTCTAATACAAAGGAATTGCTGTTACATTTGAGATTATGTGTTCTGAATCTTTTTTTTTTTTTTTTTTTGCTTAGAGAATCGAAATTGAATGGGCATGTTCGCTGAGGGGTTGGGACCCCCCTGGCCTGGAGGACCAGGCCGTGCTGCAGCTGATATGAATTACCCACAAGTACCGCAGAATAATAACAAAAAAAAAAACAAAAAAAAAACAGTGCGGTCCATCCATTCCAGCAGCATCTACAAGAAATCAATATCAATACTTAATGCAAGCTGGGTGAAAAATGAGCCACGATAACAGGGGCCGTGATAACAAAGCAAATGAAAAGACCTCTGAGTGCCTCCCTCCTGGTGGGGCCAGAAGAAACAGGAATGGAGAAAAACAGAAATGGAAGAAAGGGTGGGGATGCCTTTGTTTTCAGCTTTGGCATCAGTCTGTATGTAGTTTATATGAATGTGGTGTATATGGTGATGGCTGGTGGTACAACAGTATTATTACACTGTATTGCTTGATTAAAGGGATCGTTTGGTGAAAATATCACATAGTTTACCACTGCTCCGTCATGCCATATATCATCAAGTCATACCACGCTAGCCTCAAACCACCCTGTCTTGTTAAGTCACCTGAAACAGGCTCGCTTATGTGGTTTCTGACACAGTATCATATATAGTTATTTATAAAATGAGCTAAAGAACACTGCATTACGTCTGAATTTTGTCTGTATTTTATTAGCATCTATTATGCATTATTCAATATTCTAGTTTGAGGCCTGCACATAGCTAACAGGTGTAGCATTTGCTTTTATTGCTTTTAGTTGTAGCCTTGTAGGTTTAGTGCAAATATACAGATGCCAGAAAAGGAGTCTTTGTGTAGAAGAACCATTTTTGGTTCCTAAATAACCTTTCAATTCATGGTTCTTAAAAAAACACCTTTTTAAATGAGATGTGAGTGTGAAGAACTTTTGATGATAGAGCCTCCACATAGTGTCTATATTTTTGTTTGTTTTTAATATTATGTGAGGTTCTCCACACACTCATATATTTCATCTGCAAAAACTAAATGATACTAAACTAAAATGGAACTAAAATGATTCTTCTATGGCCTTGTTCCAAGAACCCTTTGTGGGAAGTTTGACCTTCTTGGTCTGGAGTTATGAGGCCATTGTTTATTTCTGTAAATGGTTCAGGAGATTTGATGTAGATCTTAGTGAGCATTTTTATATTTTACACGTTAAGGAACATAAGGGAAGACAGCATAAAAAAGATAAGAGTCAAGTTGAATTGGCATAATATACCACAGTTGTAACAGGAATATAATGCAATTAACAAAAGAGTGCCTCAGATGTTCTTCTAGTGCCTATGCTCTCTCTCTCTCTCTCTCTCTCTCTCTCTCTCTCTCTCTCTCTCTCTCTCTCTCTCACTCTCTCTCTCTCTCTCTC
>JBBIGA010000001.1:36508389-36523344 GCA_037576975.1 Alestes dentex | reverse complement strand
ACAAAATGAATATGTGTGTGTGTGTGTGTGTGTGTGTGTGTGTGTGTGTGTGTGTGCGTGTGTCTGTGTGTGTGTGTGTGTTTTTGTGTGAAATTTGACTTGATATATAGATGTACATCTCCAAACCTCCAAACACTCGATGCAAATTAATATTCATATTTACAGTTGAGTGTAAAAACCCTGTATACACCTAGTTCAATTATATGCTCCTGATTTTTACAGAATGAGTTAGCAATATAAATGAGGTATAATATTAATGTCATGATAATATCAAATATGGCACAGGGCATCATTTCTATTTGTTTGTTTAATGTAACATATTCAGAAAAAAAACGTAATATATTTAATGCGCCAAAATCAAATGACACCTTTAATATATAATGTAAAAAAACCCTCAGAAAACTCAGAAAATGAATTCAGTTGAATTCAATGAATCAAAAAATACATCAGTTAGAAAGCTGCGAAAGTATTATATGTGCAGAATGTGTACTTAGTAGAAGCACATGTAGGAGCAGTGACATTTGGGGATGCCACTTAGTGAATTGGCTATTAAACAGCACTGGCTATTATACTGCTATTAATGTCTATTTGATATCCAAAGTTTGTTGAACACTGATGGTAATTTGTTCTTTTTAAATTGTAATGAACTGTGAAACTACTGAAAATCATTATACTTCTCTCTCGCACACACAAACACACACTCCATCTCTCTCTCTCTCTCTCTCTCTCTCTCTCTCTCTCTCTCTCTCTCTCTCTCTCTCTCTCTCTCTCTCTCTCTCTCTCCTCTCCTCCTTATTTGTTCAAAATCAAAGCTCTTCCTTCACATTTCTGACGCTGAAATAGATCAGAGAGAGCATTGATCAATCAGGGTGCATTAATTCTTGCTGTTGATAGCCACTCTGGTTTCAGCGAGGTGGGGCCGTTCCTGGAAAAAGCACACCGCTTTTGGAGCTGCCTCTTTGAGGTAATAAATTGACATTTCGATTAGATGGCCTTCATGCGTGGCCCTTCAGGAAACAAATATGCCTCAAGAAACCAAATAGTGCAGAGAACGACTGGACAGAAAAAAACGAGCATTGATTTTCGCTCTTTCATTTTTTTCCTCTTTTTTTTCTTTTTTAATTTACGATGCGTAAATGTAGAACGCAGCATTTTAATGGCTGCAGACTTTCTGACCTCCCTAGAGGCTGTGTGTGTTCTAATTAAAATAAATCTAGCAGGTGCGTGTTTGTCACCACTGAAGGTCATGATAGGTCATTATCATTCAGCAATACAGTAACATATCAGTAGCAAATCAGAATCTCAAAAGTTGCATAGAACCACAATGAATAAACACACACTTCAGCTTTAAATGACTTTAACTCCTTAACTAATCTCAAACAAGCTTGCTTATGTGGTTTATATCGACAGCTGCTTTTTGAAGCTTGAATTTTGTCTGAATTCTGTCCATTTTGGGCAATTTTTGGAGACATCAGCCTCAAAGCTCCAGCACAAAAGCATACATGCCAGATGTATTTGAGGTAAGGGGCAGGGGACGTGGAAGGGTTGCTCTTTTAAGGCATTTTTTTTTTCCACACTGAGGTTGGGCAAAGTGCATCTGCTGCTGGGAGTCTGGGAGGTTGTTGGGTGGGGGCTGGTGTCATGGGGGGACATCTGATAACCCCCCTGGTGCCCTTTTCAGTGATGCACAAACACCAGCATCTTTGATTCTCTTCCTTGTAAACAGTGCGAGAGAGGGCAGCTTCGTCTGATCTGCCGCTAAGTGAATCAATGGCACAGCTAGAATTAATCAGCCCATTGTGCCGTGCCAATAATCAGAGCCAGACATAATGAATGATGTTAGTCTAAGGGACTATAGGGTCTATAAGAGTCATATTCTTCAAATTTACTTAAACATGTGCAAGGACACATATTGCCAGGACTAAACCTTGTATGTGAAAAAAAGGCAGTTCAACAAGAATTGTAATAGAAGTCAATAAAAACAATCCACAAACATTTGGAGTGTTTTACTGGTTCATTCACTGTGCATTTTTCAAATTAAAAAACAACAACGGTGAAACAAGGTTTGGTCCCATCAGCGACATATGTTTATGTATATTTATATCATACTTCTGTACATAGGCCAAGGAATGTCACAAACACAATAATAAAATATAACCACAAAAGCACATACTGGATTTTAAACAAAATATTTAATGAAAAAAAAAAAATTAAGGAGCTAAGCCCTGGAAAACTCTTTTCTTCTTCCCCTCCCTTGTTGGCAGCCTTGCTTATAGATTAAACCATTAAAAATCAATATATGTAATGTACATTAAGGTAACAAGACTGTCTTGCCTGAAAATAATTTTTAGGATTCAAATACTAGTTGGTGTTCCCGAATGAGTACTCATTTCTTAATACCTCTCTTAAAAATAATCCTACTTATATTTTTATATTTAATCATGATTGTATTTAATTTTAATTGTCACACATGTGTACAATGTTTAACAAAGATGCTTAGAGAAATATTATTTTATAGGCAAACGTTTAGATAAGTCAAGGAGTGCAACTGGATTTTGGCTTATCTAGCTACAGTAGCAATAACGAAATAATATATTTAAAAAAATGTTAGCAACATTTCTATTCTCGCTTTGGCTGGTTTACTGAAGGAAGTTTCAATTCTATGGCTAACTAAGTGATAAGTTTCCATTCCTTCTTAAGTGCTGCAGCATACAAAACTTTCCTTTGCATCATTTAAGGTGAAACAGAAAAAAAGAAGCCAGCTTCAGGATAAAAAATTCCTTTGTGAGTGCACTCTGTTTTTATAAATATGAACAAAAAGTATGTATTCGTTAGTGTTAACAACCATAAATTTAAAACATCATAGGGAAAAAAGTATTCAGACACTATATTGACTATATGTAGGTTATGACAGACACCATGTAGAACTTTGGGGGTAAAAATAATCATAAATCAAATTCTAAATATAAAGCCTGCAAAGAAATAAAACTGCAAATTGCACCTAGCACCATTGTAAAAGACACTACTGTTGGTCGGGAAGATATCACACAATAAATAGAAATCATGGTAAATGTGAGGGAGCTTGCTGAAGTTCTCAAGGACAGTGTAATTAAATACCACTCAAATAATAACATTACAGAGCTCAGGCTGCACCATATTTCTCTCAGAGTAATGGTAAGGAAGGTAGGAGAGAAGCCAGCAATAGCCAAGCATAGAGATATGTATTAGTCTGATATGTCTTCTGGTCATACTAAACAAAAAAAGAACTTTACGGCAATCATTCAGCTTGCATACAAGACCCTCAAAACACCACACACACAGGGAAGTATGAAGGTGGGAGCGTCATGATATGGGGCCATTCTTTGCAAACAGTACTGGAACATTATATGCAACCGAAGACATGGATAGAATGTAACACTGTTTTTATTAGAGGGCAACCAGACAATAACTTCTAAACAGCTAAAATGTGTTAAGATGTAGGTGCTTGCATGGCCTAGCCAACCAAACCTGAATTCTTCTGAATGAAATGTAGGAGTTTTAAATCCTTCAGAAGATTTGTAATCTTGGGGGATTGAAATAGGCTTGCCAAGAAGAATGGGTCAAAACCAAACCACAATGGTGTTTAAAAGCTAATTATTCCTTCCATGGACATCTCAAAGCAGTACTTTCCAACAAGAAAGAGCTAAAGATCTTCTCTTCTTTAAAATTTTGTTTGTGATAATGAAAACATACTTTTTCAGTTACGTGTGTGAATCTGACGTTTCCCCACACTGTAAATATAGAAAGTAGTGTCAGATTTATGAGCTTTTCTTACGTCAGTGAAGCTCTCTTCAACCAGTCTGTGGCAAATAGATGCAGCTAGAAAACGGCAGGCTTGAGTGGATCACATTAACACTCTGGTAGCAGGGTATGTTAACAGGCTGTGGGACTCAATTTGTATGGATTGACTTCAAGAGCTAGAGTTGATTAACTGTGTTTGGTGTGTGGGCCTGCGCGTGCATGTCAGTTTGATGCGAAAGCTGTGCTTGTTTGCGCGTATCTGCTATCGCGCATGTTTGTAGGTCCTCTGACAAACTGCTCTGTTTATGCACGTTGATGAATCATGGCTTAATTGGTGCTAATGAACACAATTGTTTTGGTTAAGCTGTTCTCGATGGTCTACACGAGGGGAGAAGTAAGCTGAAATTGTCATGGTGAAGTAATGAACCTCTTAATATTTAAAATGAATCTCTCTCTTTCTCGCTCTCTCTCTCTTTCTTTTCTCTCTTTCCTTAAAGTAATAGCTTTTCTGCACAAAAAAGAGAACTTGGCCAAAAATCAAATAACCACAAATCTTTCAACTTTACTCCAAATGACAGTCTCTCTTGGATGGACGCATCAAACTGACATCCATCCAAGACATGTTTGGGGTGCGAAGACCAAAGTTTGCTTGTTTTGCTGTATTCAGCTATGATCTTTACATTTGACCATTTTTACAGAGAATGTTTCGTCATACAGTATCAGAAAAACACAATGCAAGTCTATTAAGCCCTGTTTACCCTTTTAATATGTGTCCTGGGTGATCAGATCAGCGCTAAAGTGGACAGCAAGTACGGTCGTCCACTGGAAGACGCATCATGATCTGATCACTCAAACCACTTGCCGAGCTGGTCTTGGACACATATGACGACATGATCTTTTGAATGCTAATGCATCCTGATCTGTTTCTGACAAGGACAACCTGGGGTAATCCGTCACATGACAGCACACCAACGCTTGATCAAATATAAAGGAGTATTGTAAGGCCAAAGACAAACGTAGAGTAGCTAGTCTGGAAAGGACTGAATGGATAAATTGAACATTTTACACTGAGGTGGATGAAGTGATGAGTGACTGTCCATTGTTTTGCCCTGTAGAGGAAGTTGTGTTGGAAATCTGCAGACAGAGATATCTCCAGCTGTACAGCTGTTTAAAATAATGCAGGTTCAATGCTTGTAGCCTGGTGTTTGGGGAGTTGTCCCTGTGTTCAGAAAGTTGTGAGTTTGAATTCCAGGACTGTTAGTGTCACCACTGAGCAAGGTACTCTCCCCACACACTGCTCCCCAAGCGCCCCTCGTTGGTGGCAGCCCACTGCTTCACTGAATGGGTTGGGGTTCATTGAATGGGTGAATGGGTTAAATGCAGAAAGAATTTCCTACTGTTCACACTGTGTGCTCTGCAGTGGTGTGTTCATGTGTGACTATAAGGGCCACTTTACTTTATTTACTTACTTTACTTAAACAAACTGAGGTCACAAGGTGTTATCATACGGTGTATTTGTGAGAATTTGGCACAATCATTGGTGTGAGATTCTAGCGGAAGTGACATAGACAGCTCGGACATCTTGGAGATGCATTATAGAAAGAAATGTAAACAACAATGTTACTTGGCTGTCCATTTGTGATCCAGCCACCCAAGACACATTTTAAATCTAAGCGGAAACAGGGCCTTTGAGATTACTTAACAACTTGATGTGGTTTGTAGACCAGTTTGTGATGAATAAGCTTTGCAAAACCAAGGAAGCAAACTTCAGACAACAAACACATCTTGCCTAATCAACTACATATTTTATTTAGGGGGAAAAGGGGGACATGTGCTATTTTTTGACCTATTGCTTAAGATTTTTTCCGGATCTGAATGTAGCACTTTCAGTTTTTGTGTAAAAAAAAATACCCACATGAAAATGTAGATGAAGTAAAAGCAGAGGACAATGAAAGAAAATAAAAGGTGTTGAGGAGACAGGGGACTGAATGTAGGCGGGTTGAGTAAAGGAGAGGGAGCAGAGAGACAGGGTTGATGAGTCAGGACCTTGTCTTGCAAGTGTGTGTTTGTGTGTGTGTGCATGTGTGTGTGTGTGTGTGTTACAGTAGCGGATGGGGCCGCGGACAGGCGGGCAGCGTGGGGTAGACTGTCTGCCTCCAGTCCGAGAATTTGAGGCGATGCGGTGAGCTAATGCTTAGAAGGGGAGGGAGAGAGGGAGAGAGAGAGAGTGAGAGAGAGAGAGAGAGAGAGAGAGAGAGAGAGAAAGAGAGAGGGAGGGAGAGAAAGCGAGAGTAGTGCAGAAAGGCTAAGATGTCATGTCCCTTTTGTTGGCTAACAATTAAATGTGGCACCTCAAGCAGATCAATTTAATTTCTCTCAGCCAAGAGGCTTTTATTTCTCCTTTACTCCCTCACTCCATCTTTCTCCTTCCTCTCCCTGCTTGACCATCATCCCTTCTCTTCCTTTTCTCCTCCATCACTCTGTGTGTGTGTGTGTGTGTGTGTGTGTGTCTGTGTGTATTCGGATGACTTTCTATTGACCTGCTCTCCTCTCGTCCTTTCCCGACCGGGTCTCGTGGCGCTGATGCTGGTCGGAAACGAAACACCGTAATAAAACAGCACTTGAAATATCAACATCACCCCCGGGCTAATTAGGCCGGGGCTAATGGGGCCTAATTGCATCTCGGCAAAAAAGTGCAGCGTGCCAGCTTCATGCACTGTAATCTAACCCGCGCTGCTCTGCCTGGCTATTGATGGAGTCTGTCCTGTAAAGTAAAATGCACTTAATTTATCGTAAAATCTATTAAAGGGATGAGTAAAAATAAAAGGAGAGAGAGAAAGAGAGAGAGAGAGAGGCTGGTAGGACCAGGCCGTGGGAGTCATTAAAGGAATACTCCTGCATTTTTAAACCTTGCATGGCGTGCAGTCGATTATCACAGGCGATCATTTTGATGTGTTTTCCAGTTCTTTGGTAAAAGAGCAGAAGAAGGAGCTAAACGGAGCTCAACACAAAGTATAAATCATTACCCTTGGAAAAGGGCGAGGAGAAATAGGAAAAGTGAAAAATGTAAAAATCCTCAGTTGGGTTTCTTGCATTTAAAGTAAAGTGACCACTTATCATATGTGAACACACCACAGCACATAGTGTGGACAGTGTGAAGTTCTTCCTCTGCATTAACCCATTCACCAAGTGAGGCAGCAGGCAGCCAGGAACACAGCGCCCGGGGAGCAGTGTGTGGGGACAGTATCTTCCTCAAGGGTACCTCAGAGGTGCCACTTGCAGTCCTGGGATTCAAACCCACAACCTTCTGATCACAGGGCCAACTCCTTAACCTTTAGGCCATCTCCTTAACCTCGAGGTTTTTTTTTCCCAGTGTGTGATTGTGACCTACCTGGCCCTTTTTAACAGATGCTGATACTGGACATTGGCTGTTGGCTATTCACATCACTTCTGGACTAAGGACAGTGCACCAAATCAAAAATATCCAGACAACAGTGGACAGGAACTGACCAAAGGGCTAGAGGATGATGCATGGGGAAAAAAACTATACATCAACCAAGGTAGGTGTTTCTGATAAAGTGGCCAACAAGTGTCCACGGTGTGTAAGACCCCAGTGACACCCTGGCGATACAAGCAGAAAAGAACAGACGATTCTTAATAGAGGAGCTCATAATAGAACCCGATGGGCAGATGATGAAGCAACCGCCCATAGACTTCTGTTATAAGTGTAACTATTCACTGTCGTTGTCCATTAGGAAATACAGTGCAGGGAAATGCATTGAAAAATATCTATGGTAACTGACAGTATGATGGCCTATAGAGAGCAGGTTGAAAAGCCCCAGAGTATTCCTTTAACTCCTGCCAGTCAGCACTAGAGACACAGACAGATAGACAAATAGCCGGAGCATTTTGTATAGAGGCAGGGTTTAACCAGCACATGCTTTTAATTTCATCTAATTACACCAAGGGGAGACGAGAGCATGGGGAAGAGGAAGGTATTGTGTGTGTGAGTGTGTGTGTGTGTGTGTATGCGTGTGTGTGTGTGTGTGTGCGTACGTGTGTGTGCGCGTGCATGCGTGTGTGTGTGTGTGTGCATTTCAATTTTTTTCCTCCCCCAAGCCATAGCCAGTCAGGCTTTTATACATTTTTGTTCTTTTATTCTCTCCCTTTTATACTGGCCAAAAAAAAGAGAGAAAAAGAGGGGGGAAAAAAAAGCTTTGGCCCATTTTCAGTCGCAAAACGAGACAAAACAAGTTCAATAAGCACAAAATGTACTTGTTTAAATGACCCTCTTCCCCCTGTGTGGAAAACCATTAAGCTTGCTCCCAGCGTCTAAGTTCCTTTCCTTTCTCTGCAGTTCTTCTGTACGGCAGTTTAGCCCTTAATAACAGCTTTTATCACATTTTGTTATTAGTCCATTAGACGGTGATATTCGTCGAGACTAATTCTGTGTTTCATTGCACATTTCATGAATTGAAAGCACTATGCTGAGGTAAAAAAAGAAGAAAAAAAAGCTTTAGTATTTAGACTAATGTGCTTTCGATTTCGGCGCAATGTCCATTTAAGCGATGCGCCAGGCCTGCTTATTGAGAAATGTGTTTTTAATCTTGCGCTCGTTAACTTGCCGCTTGACTGAAGGAAAGGAAGGGGGGAAAAAAGTGAGAAAGTGTCCAAACGGAGCTCGAACACAGTTTCTACCTGAAATCATAAATCATTACCTTCGAAGAAAGGCAGAGGAGAGATAGGAAAAGTGAAAAACGAAAAATACCCCTTGTGCGTTTCCCGCATTTAGAGTGATGACGCTCAGGCCTTTACCAAGGGTGAGGGGTCGCGACCTACCTGACCGTCTTTAACAGGTGCTGATTCTAGATGCTATATACCTAAATATCACTGCTGGGTTGAGTTCAGTCCACCAAACCAGCACTTTACGCCTCGGCTGTAGTCTGTGAGGGGACAAGTGGTTCCGGCGCCTATCCAACAACAGTGACTGTGTGGTCAGAAACTGACCAAGCAGACGACTAACACACATGACCAATGGTCAACAAAATGTACTAACAAGGAAGGTGGCCAGTAAAGTGGCCAGTAAGTGTATGCAGTACACAAGACCCCTTCCATATCACTGCCATGTTGAGAGTAGTGCCCTGGCAAATAATATGGTCAGTGCTTGTCCTATGGTGGTCATTTTCCACAGAGTGACGGGGGATTCTGATATATTGTGCAACAGATTTTATAGCACAAATTTCTGATGAAGTATGCAGTGAAGATGTGATTTTTCATGCAGACTTTGATTTTGTACACCCTCTGTATATCCTACAACATCAGAAACCATATGAGCAAGTCTATTTGAGATTACTTAACACAATGCAGTTTGAAGCATGTGTGTGATGATTTGGTGGGGGTATAAGCTGTTAGCTACATTCGCACCAGTGCTAAAATCAGCATGGAGAGTTTTGACCAATAAACTATTTGGATTCATTGTTAACACTGATGTTTTTCAAACTATCAATTTAAGTTGCTTTTTCTCCAAAGCCTTGTGGATCTGGACTTTATCGTTATACTGTACTGTATTGTGCTTTAAGGTCATATAGGGATTGTAAGTCACCGGCCGCAAGTGATAAAGCCCATTTTAATTCAATTTCCCACAAAAAAAGTGACTTCAGAAGTATACAGTAAATTCCATACAGAATTTCTTATTTTTCTCAAAGTGGCCTGTATTAGTGACCCTACATACCTGAATCCACCCCAGTTGTATCATGAATGCATGATAAAGATGGCCAACACCATTCATTGACTTTTTTGCTCTCATCCACTATTCATCCAATATTTACATTAGTATATATATATATGTGTGTGTGTGTGTGTGTGTGTGTGTGTGTGTGTGTGTGTGTGTGTGTGTGTGTGTAAAAATATGTAAATATATATTTATTAGTATATATAGCACAATGGAACATAGATATATATACTAATATAAATATTTAATATTTAATTTGTGAGCTAGTTTTTCTTCTGGATGTGTTTTTATTCTATTCAGCCTTAATTCCGCATTATTTCTGCCAGTAGAATTAGACCACTGTCATGTGTGATAACAGCACCTAAAATAAGAGTTTATATAAAGAAATATAAAAGGCTTGCTATTGTCAATCCAGTGTGCAGAGTATGATGAAGGCCGAAGTATATGAAGTATTTTAATATACTTTAAAAATACTTCTACTCCATATAAATGGTGGATATATTTGTGATTTTTACAGTTAAAATTGCTAAGTGCAGACATCAGTAAAACACTGCTGTCTAAATTAAACTGTCCAGGTTAGGCCAGTATGTGTTTGTCCATCAATGTATGTAGCTGTATGTAACTGTAAAGTTATCATTCCCAATGCTGTTAAAAAACAACAGGTGTTAAATGAGTAATAATTCAACTTAATTGAAATAAATCCATTTAAAGCACTGGTTAAACAAAGTACTAGCATTTTTGTGTTCATGTCAAGAAATATTTTTGTAGGATAAAGCATTATTATTCTTGAACAGGCTACAATGCATGTTTTTATCCCAAACCAACCCCAGGACACCAAACATCATTTTCATTATGCAGGAGTGAATGAATCATGCCACCACCTGGCAGCTTTTGGGTCTCAAAACCACTCAGGGTGAGAAAAATAATAGTGGATAAGGTTTTGATTCTTCATGGTATTATTGACCAGGATCTTGCACTGCACTGGGAATTTCGATTAAAATCCAATTCCAAAGCTTACTATTATGTTCCTGTACTAATGAACATTATGTGGCCACTTGATTAGATCATCACTGATCCTTCACTCTACTAAGAGTGGATAATATGGCAGAAATAAATCATGACACTTGATGATATTTGGATGTCATGTGCACCATGATATTTAGGTTTTTGTGAACAGTAAGGCTACATTATCAAAAGGCTATGAGCAAAGTTATTGTTTTCAATGCAAACCCTAAATGAAGCAATGTGTCATTAGAGGCCATGCATAACATGAGAGCAAGCAACATATTTAAATCAAAATATTGGTAAACCCATGCGGTTTACATGGTCACTTGTACAGTTGGGTAACTGCCGAAATTCGATAGTGTTCATGTTAACATGCTCAGTATTTGGGACTCCTTTGCTCTACTTTTTTTCTTAATTTTGCACAACTGCTGTATGAGTGCTATAAAACACTCAAGGTCGTGCGTCATCACGACTAACTAGGCAGTGTATTCAGTGCTGGGTCTGGTATCTGTCTGACGAAAGCTACCTTTTTCAAAGGGCTGATGTCCTTTTGCATGTAATGTTTGGACAATTTGACTTGTTTTACGCATGAGTAAACCATTAAAAGCCTTCAGTCTCTGCGAGTGCACACATTAGCCTTTCAACAGACACACGTTTTCTTTCACTTCCCCCCCCCCCACCACAGAATCCCAATAGGCCTAATTGCCTGCACCATTTTTCAATTGGAGCCATATTGATTTGCATGGGTTTGTGTCTGTTGAATTGTCAAACGATTACACAGTGTTTTGTGCTGCTTTTGTGCCGACTTAATTTTGTTTAATTTGTCCAGACGTAAACCTTCTGCCCAGTGCGGATCGCTATCAGATAATTATAGAGCAGGTTGCGGCGTGTCGTCCGCAATGCACCATCTACGTACACTTGTTCTTAATTAGGTTTCAAAACCTGGCCCTCAACTGCTACACACACACACACACACACATACACACACACACACACACACACACACACACACACACACACACACACACACACACACACACATTTTTCTGTTAATTCCTGCCACGTGGTGCTTCTATTTTGCGCTGTTGTTTCAGATTTAATTGGACGGGCCCTTACAATGACCACCCCGGCTGGCAGGGAGGCTCATTCTAAATGTCCATTTGTTTCAGTGTGTGTGTGCGCGCGTGTGTGAGTGTGTGCGAGGCCGATGCCGGATAAAAAAGGAAATCAATAGTGTTTCATTAGTGTAGGGCTGTAGCACAGCTTAATTAAACTTTCCCAGGCGTTTGCTTTAACTGGGCAAATAAAAGAGTGAAGTGGAGAGAATGAGGGCATTAGCATATCTATCAGAGGAAAAGCCTCAGCTAGACAACACACACACACACAGTGCAGAGGAGTGTGTGCGCACACACACAAAAACACACAGACATAATGAGCCCGCATACACACACAAAAAGATGTATGGAGGCAGGAATATACATGCAGTAACAAGAGCCTGGCCAAGACATTGGTAAACGATCTTGGCAGTTCCACCGCTTGATTGAAATATTCTGAATAAGACTATTATCAAGTTCCAAACAGTGATGAGGCAAACACAACTGATTATCTTGTTACACTCACATCAAGGTCTGGGATATATTAGACAGCAAATGAACAGTCAGTTCTCTAGTCGATGTCCTAGATACAAGACAAATGGGCAGGTGTAAAGACCCTGAGCGAATTCCCCAAGGCCAGACAATGGGGTTGGAGAATCTCTGAAATTGAAAGGCTTATGGGGCAAGTCAGCCTACTGACAGTGGTCCAAAAGGGGACATTAACTAGAGACATGGTGTTGGGCACCCAAGGATCATTTGTAAAGGCAGTAAGGATTTCCTATCTGAACCAACAAAAGGGTGACTGGAGCAGAAGACACACATTTTTTAAAGCTAGTTACTCAAGAATTGTGTAACAACACAGTGTTTCACACCCTGCTGAGCATGAGGATGTGTAGCTATAGACTGATCTGAGTGCCAATGCTAACCCCTGTCCACTGTCAAAAGCAACAATGGGCACTGCAAGTGGACCTTGGAGCAATAGAACAAGACCACCTGGCTCTGCTAGGGGACCCCAGTTATTTCTACATACATACATACATACATATATACATACATACATAAAATATATTTTGTCTCAGTTTAGTTCCAGGTATTCATTCTTGACCAATTTGACATGTGCCTCTTTTAGCAGGTTAATGTGGCATGCCACACTGCAAAAAGATATTCAGGAATGGCTTGGAAACAATAAGAAGATCAAGGTGCCCTAGTTTCCCAAGTCTCAGTCCAACTGAGCATCTGTGGGACAAGCTGGAAAGACAAGCCTAATCTGTTAAAGCTTCCCCTCACACCTTCCAATGGCACCCACAGAGGTCTTGTGGATCCCATGGATTGGAGCTTCTTTGGCCTCACATAGAGGACCAGCAGCGTATTAGATGTGTGGCTCATCTGTGTAACTGATGATACATTCATTGTACCCAGGAATGTGTATTGTGACATTGTTATTGCAATATTGACAAATCATCTATCATATAAATCAGCATATTACCACCCACTCCAACTACATCCTGGTGCATTTCCCCCTGTGAACACACTCAATTTGAGATAAAGCTACAGCCATCTCCAGCTGAGCCTTTTCCAGTCTCACCGCGTCACCCATTGCCATACCGCCGTTGACAGTGACTAATGACATGCTGGAAATGAAATATAACGTTTCTCTCACAAGGAGACAGACACTTCGAGCGGCCCGATCTCCCCAAGTGGACGCATACACACACTCACACACAAAAACCCATTTCACACATGCTTCACGCACAGTTCCAGGGTTAATCGCACTATCAGTCTAATGAACTTCTCACTGACAGCTGCAAGCAAGCTATGTAGATGAGCTGCTCTCCTCCGTTACTGTCACCGCTCTCCAACTCTGAATAAATCACAATAAAGGATTCTGTCTGAAGTGCCAGACACACACAAAGGTTTGTTTTTATACATTGGCAGGACAAGGGGTCATACATACTGACATGTATAAAAGTTTTGCACTCCAAGACAAATGGCACATTTTATTCATGAGATGAAAATACATCTGATGCAAAGATTCTGCACATTTGAATGCACAAAAAATGTGGCCCATGCAAATATATATATATATATATATATGAAAAAAATAAGAGACCGCATCATTTTTTTCTGGCTATTGCTTTTGTAATTGGTGGGAGTGTGTCTGTGTAAAATGTGCATATCACTATTGTTTTACACACTATTGACCACACTTGATTCCTGATTCCAAATAAAAACATGTATGGAGGAAACTGAATAACAATACATATAAATAATTTATAATACCTTGTAAATGTTAAACTACACAACACTCTCACATTATTTTACAATTGCAACACTGTAGTGCAAAAGAGCAGAGTGTGTGCATGTGTGAGCTCTGTTTCATCCCATCAGAAACTGAATCAGGAGTGAAGCTGCTGGAAGCTGCTGGAATACAAACACTACTGCGCTCACAACACATATGGAGGCATTTCTTATTTTACACAGCTCACACTGCAATAGATCACAAAAGAATAGAAACATGTGCATTTTACAAACACACACTGCCACAACTTGTCCAAACAGTGAACATAAAAAGGGACAAGTGGTCTTTTAATTTTTTTCCACGGCTATATATATATATATATATATATATATATATATACATATATATTCCTTTCCCCCCCAATATGTTAAACTATGGAAAAAATACACTAAAATGAACTAAAAAGTGTTGCTGTCACATCACACCTCCTATAACCTAATTCTACTTTATCTTTTTAAATGTTTGATTAAAAATACCAGCTGCCCTAAATGTTACACAAACATTCATTTTGTATATTAGCATTGGTTAAAGTTAGGGATTTTTTTAATGAATAAAGATACAAACACTGAAAATGCTAATTCAAGGCATAAACAGCCTCATACTTAATAAAGCTGCGTAGAATGGTAATACTTTATGGATAGTCCTTTACCAATGCTTTGTGCTTTTCTTACATTTAATTTAAATTCCCACTAACCTTAACATTAACTAAACTCAGCATTGGTACTAATCCTAACAAAAATCCAAAGTCTCACCAGTTCATTTGTTTCAGAAACTTGAACATCAGTAGACAATCTATTAGGGCTATCCAAACAAAGTGGGGCCATTATAATTTCTCTGCACTTTTTCCACCGCTGCTAATGGACCAGTAGGAACGTCCAAAACCTTATTAAAGGGCCCATAATTAATTTTTACATGTCCATTTTCCAACCTCTCCTGGACAGGCAGTTTCTGTTATGGTGACTTAAATGATCCCACTGGCATGCATTGGACCTCACTGAAAAATATTCTTGACTAAAATGTTCAATGGGTTGGGCTAAATCGCTGTG